>WUAM01000209.1:133138-161086 GCA_024336885.1 Actenoides hombroni
CTTTTTCATTCAAGCTGTTCTAGTTTCCTTTTCTAATGGATAAGTCTCTTTCCCTCATTCCCCTTCTCTTCCCCTTTGGGGAGGGAGGGGGGGTACCAGAGAGCATCTGTTATAGATCTAAGGGAGTTCCCTGTCCCTAAAACGTGACACATGCCCAGAACTTACTGGATCTTGGGGTCCTGGTATCCCCCCTCTGGCCGCATCCTAAGTAAAAATGTACCAGGTCAGTAGAGGGTAAATGGATTCTCCAACATGATGAGGGAAGTAGGAGCCAGGAGTGCTGAAGAGGCATCTCAATGTTCTGGTCCACTGTGGGAGATAATTGTCATTCTTGTCCCTAGAGTACAGGGGAGGCAGGAGCCGGGAGTGTTAAGGGGCAGCCTTAATGCTCTGGTACACGACCTTTCACAACCTGTACTTTTACAATGGATTGCTGTGTTACCCAGGGAGGAGAGACTTACCCTGTATTGAGTGGCCTGTGAGCGGAGGGGAATCGTACCACCACAACAGCTCTGAAATCACATACTGTTGCTTATGAATACAGACTCAGAATATAAACCACTGTGGCCTCATTTCTGAGAGCAGCATCTGCATCTGTGCCTGACAAAATGTGTCCTTCCTTGCATGCTGATAACTTTTAAATGGATTTCTTGTACTGCAAGTACAACTTGCCATGCTGATATTTAATTTTGAGCTGATTCACATTCCTGGAATTTGTCATTCAGAAGAACCAGACCAGGCTGAGAGTTTGAGTTGGACTTAGAGCTTAATAAATATTTATTATTGGAGTGTGTATTGAAAAACGTATTTTATAAAGAAAGTTATATTTTTAATATATGTTGCTGCATTGTGATATACATAATATATTTGTAATATACCAATAAATATGGGATATTGCAGTCAACTTTTAATGTTCATGTTGTATGTACTGAATGAAATTTCTTCACCATTGGTATAAACAATAAGGGATCAAAGTTTATCATTTCATCAAAAGTCTCTGAAGTTTTAGGAAGGTTTGGGAGTAGGTTCAAGTTACAGGGTTGTAACCTGTTTCATTGCAGAGTTCAGCTGATAACAAATCTGATACCTTTGGGTCCGAGTGTCTTAGTTTGTTGTCTAATCAGAAGCAGAGATGAATAGAGATTGCATCACTGTTGTCAAATAACCTCTCTGTTACCTGTCTCTCTTCTTTCTAATGTAAAGAAGTCTAGAACTGGTGCTTTCAGTTAGGTAATGCAAGTAATGACAGGAATGGATGGTATAAATGGCACACGTTATTACTAGCCTGGTAATTAAGGATGAGAGAATGCTATGGAAGACTCAGCATATGGTTCTACGTAATTTGAAGAAGTTATTGGAAGTAAAATTCAGAAATTTAAAACTCTTCCCGTGGACTTCTTTTCCATAGACAGGGTAAGGGGTCAATGTGATCCATAAAAATATCTATGCATTAAAAATATATATATATAAATCTTAGCCATTAGAAAGAGCCTTCAAGTCTTTCAGTGGCTATTACCCATATGTTTGGTGACAATCAGCAGCTACCAATTTAAACATTAAAAAACTAGTGTGAAGCAGTAATGCATTTCATACACCTATTAATCTTTTATAAAGGAGAAGAACATCTATGGAGACATGAGGAAACTTACATTATAGAATCTGCATCCTCAGTCTTCCAGATCTCTTGACTGCCACAGGAAAGAATTTTGTGGAGTCTTTGGCTGTTGCAAGTAGAGAAATGAAGTTTATTTCTATGACTTTTTTTCTGATCTAAGTTGAAAAAATAGGCAATGTGATTAGACTTACTTTCCACATTTAAGACAGCTTTTTTAGACATGCTTAATGCTCATTCCACAAGATGAGATAGCACGTCTTACATTCTGATGATCTCAAGTAGATTCTGAAATACATTCACTTGATGATGGTTTGCAGAAAACATTACTTGTCTTTAAAACTCTTATGCTTAAAAAGCAGCAACACTGTGAAGGTAAAATCACAAGCTCTGATGATCCATGCTGTGTTGAGATCCATAATTTTATCTTTAGTATAAATTAAGTGAACCTGTAGGTCAACAAAAGTCCACCGTCATGCTTCCTCTGTATCAGGCTTATGTAAACAGAGTTTCTGCAAGGCGGAGAAGTTCTTAACTTCTACAACTTACAATAATCCCTAGAGAGTCAACAGTTTGTGTCAACAGTGACCATAATGCAATTATACATACAGATTTATTAAAAATGTACAGAGGACAAATGATTGTATCAACCTGAAGCAAATAGCACATACTTCATCAGCATGCGGAGAATCATTGTGTCAGCAAAACAAATGACCTGGAAGTAGCAGAGAATTATTTATTATACTAGTGATTTGTGGGGAAAATACTGAATGATGAAAGCATAATGTGTTGGTGTTTATATTTGAAAACTTGCTATGCTCAGTGATGTAAGGATATACGAATAGATATTTAATCAACATGACTGCAAGTCTCAGTCTCAATTGGGTGAGTTTTAGTTAATGAATACAAGATGGGTTGCAGATTTTTTGACTGAACAATGAAATAGCAATAATTTCTGAAATACTGGTTGTGGTTTTGCATACTTTTCTCTAGAAAATATATTCTAAACGTCATGAAACTTGATTGAATGCTCCTCTTTGACACTCAAATAGCTCTTATATCACTGTGAAAAGTATTTCTCAAAATTACAGAATGTGAAAAAACAACCTATACAGATGCCATACGTAAGCAGTTTTTTGATAGCAATTGAAGACACAACAGTAGTAAAAACTGATACAGCAGACCACTTTTGGTGGTTCCTAAATTCTCAAGTCAGGGATGGATGTACACATTTGTTGAGCCTCTTCTCTGAATCAAGGCATAAAATATTATTTCAGACATTAGTTGAAACTAAGGACTTTAAAAATGTGTTTGACACATGTCATAAGAACAAAGTCAGCAGATTTTGGCATAATCAGATAATGTAGGTAGGCCACAAAAGTTCAAATTTAAATATATATATATGCACTTACTGAGGCGTAGTGTACAAAGTGTTTTAGTGGAGTTTTAAAATATCCTCCTGTGTTAGTTACATGGCAGGATTGTTTGTTTCTAAGTTTTTGAGAGAGTTTGAAAGATTTAAATTGCTTTCCACCATAACAGCAAAAATGTTAAGAATTTTTAAAAGTTGCACGCAGTCACCAAAAAGCAGCCCACAGAAGCAGGCAAAAATCAGATGTAGTTGAAGAATAAATGATAAAATGCCATCCTTCATTTCATTCAGAGCATGAAATGACTGGTATGAATATGGTACGCCAATAAAAGGCGTGAATGTTTTTGAAGAATATTTTGAATAGAAGATGAGACTTGATACCCAGTGGAAGTATGTCTCTTGAATGCAATCCAGTTCTGTGGCTATTTTTACTGTGCATCTAGCCTCCAGAAAATTGTGGAAAATTATGGCTCACTCTTTAGAGTAGAGGTTAAATCAACTTGAAATTTTGTAGTGCTATTATGCAACTTTTGTACGAATATTGAATTGACTTGAAATTATAATGATTGCATCCCTCAATTTTCTTCGCGGGTTTTGAATATAACCAAACCTGGAACAAAAATTAGCCCAAATGACAAAAACCTTTTTTTTTCTTCTCAGAATTAGTTGAGGTCACAACTTACCCAAGATTACCCTATAAAATTGAACTATGCAATGTTTATTCCTGTGGTTACATACAATTTGAGAAATCTTTTAAAATTGCTAAGCAATTTCTGGAGGCTCATTTTTTTTACTCTACAGTCCTCACAGATACCTGTAGTGGATTTTAAAGAAACATTAAGTGCATTATTAATGACCACTCAGAAGTTTATCATTCATTTTCAATTATAATTAACAAAGTGTGCATGACAACAATTACATTTGAGAGAGACAGCAATTATATTTGAGAGAAACCAAAAGATGTTGAGTACAGTTGTAGTATTTGTCCCATCAAACCTGCTTTTTTTTATAACCTATGGATTAAATTTATGTCCTGCCTGGTTCCTCCTTTTTATAATATTAAATTATGGTCAAGATAAACCACATTTACAATGCATGTAACACTTGCACTTTTTTTATTCTGTTCAGCTGCAATCTATATTTGGCATGTCTGTTTTTCCAGTGGCCACAGGAATATATAATCACTCATCAACAATGTCATTTGTTTTTTCCTTTAGGGGCTGATGTTATCAATTTTGATGGCCATGTAGTGTTACCATACAGATTCAGGAACAAGAAAATGAAAACGCTGAAAGATGTCATCTCTCTGAAATTTAAGACCTCTGAAAGCGAAGGTGTAATCTTTCATGGAGAAGGACAGCAAGGAGATTATATCACCTTGGAATTGAAGAAAGCCAAACTTGTTCTAAATTTAAATTTAGGTATGCTTTGATTGTTTAGTTTTGTGTACTTTTTAACTCTCCAACAAAAGTTATTCGTCAAATATTACATCCTTTTTTTTGTTAGTAATATGTTAAACCCCATTATTTAACCAGATAATTTGATAAAAGCATTTTTCTTTCCCTTTCTATATGTTTGGGTTCTTTTCTGTTCCATTTCATCCTTTTTACTCTGTGTGAGAAACTGTGAAAATAAGATCATACAGAACAATAGGATCAGCAATATATTGTCATTAGAAACTTGCCACAAACAAAAAAAGCCTTGCTAGAATTATATTTGTCTCAGCTGTGAGAAGGACGTTGTCATCAGTGCTAGTGGAATAAAGGTCACCCTTAGGATCCTGGAGAAGAAAAGGTATCAATCTGGGAAGCCGCAGGTCACATGAAGCCTTCTGAATCTGAGAAGTAGGAGTAGGAAAGGAAAAAACACATCAGTTTACCAGGCAATCTTAGACTAGAATCTTGCATATGTTACTCTAGTTCCAGCCTCCTTTTTGCCTCCCAGTGAAAGACTACCAGCTCATGAGTGACCAGATTTATAAAGTACATTTATTATGAAAAAAACCCCCACATTTATCTCATTGCAGTTGTGTGGGTTTGGGGTTTTTTTCCCTTCAAACAACAACAACAACAAAATTTCATGTAACTTTCCTTAGTTTTCTTACAGGCATGTTCATTATTTACATTTACATTGTTTACATAATTATTTCCACCAGCATTTTCTCCTCCTCTTTTTATAAATATTAACATGAGCAGATGAGCAGGAGAAAGCACATCTTCCTATAGCAGTGACCTGTTTTTAACAATTCTAATTGCAATAATAACCCATTCCTTCCTGTTTCTCCATATTCTTCAGTTCAATGTGTCTTTATAAGCTATTAGAACTTCCGTATATGTGCTTGGTGGGGATGTTCTTAAATCACTGGGCTGATAAATGGGAATAGACCCTGTGACACATACTCACTTAAAGAGAAGTAATGGTTTATGATAGTGTTCTTCCTAGGCCTGAGAGTACTGTCTTTGCACCATAGTCAGTGGAAAAGGATGTTAATTTTGCCTAGTGAAAAACAGTGACTTAATGTCAAACATCGAGGAGGGAGGAGGATGAGGAGACAGGTGGATTTAAGTTTCTAGAGGCACTGGACTTTTTTACTTTTCATTGAAGAAACTGAAGCTCATAGACATGTATGGATTTTTTGTTGGTTTTTTTTTAACCAACAGCTGTAGAAGGATCAGTGGCCTACAGCAAAGAGGCAGTATGATCATTTGTAGGGGAGTAATGTCTTTAACCATGGAAGTGTGATTTGCCAGAATGTGTTATCAACAGGCACAAACCTTAATGTCTGAGTTGCAGGAATGCTTGATGGTGAGAAATTCTCAGCTCCAGAAATGCTGTAGGTCCTCATGAATCCAGAACATGAAAGATTGCACTGAGTTATTGGGCAGTGCAGTGATTTTTTAAACTTGCTGCTGAATTAGTCGTTCGCTGCTTCAGTTGAGATCCATGCTATCAACCTTTGCTGGCTTAGCTATGTCAGTCAGATTGCAATGAGATGTGAGCTCTGACTGGCATAGCTGCACTGGCAACAGTCCCTGGAAAACTGTACTATTGCTAGTAGTTTGACTTCCAGAATAGGAAGGTTGCTTCTGCAGAAGGAAAGACCAAACAAGCTATGTTAGAAGAAGACATCTTTTTCTGCTGCTAGTTCAGTCTGCATCGAGCCTTTTCTTATACACTTGCTGGCATAGCTATACTGGCAGACCCTGCAAAGTGTAGAACTCAGACTGAAAAGGCTTTTTGTTACCAACATCTGTTATCAGGCACCATGTCTTCATCAATAGTCATAAATCAGTATAGTTCCAGGGAAGCTCAGGACCTGAGCCAAAGGGGACAGCTTTTCATTTCTGTAGCGTAGGGATAAAAACACAGAAAACCCCTAGCTGAAAACAACTGTACAAATGAAAGTTAGTATTGCTTCTCTGGCTTGCCTCCAAATAACTTGTTATGAATAACTATTTATACAGTTCACTGATCAAATGCTAGCTGTATTTGGTCTATGTGTATTTATGGCAGCAGGTCTCCACTGGGTAGATGTTAGCTTCATAGGAGACTGATTTCCTACAGCTCACTGTGTGTCTGGTATGATTCAGGCGAAATATTGACAGAGCAAGAGGAAAATGTTTGCCTGAGATGAGGTGAGGTAAGAATTACTATTGTTTGTATTCTCATTTTAGGCAGCAACCAGCTTGGCTCTATTTATGGCCACACATCTGTGATGACAGGAAGCCTCTTGGATGATCACCACTGGCACTCCATCATCATAGAGCGCCATGGGCGAAACATCAATTTCACACTGGACAGACACATGCAGCACTTCAGAACCAATGGAGAATTTGATTACCTAGACCTTGATTATGAGGTAAGTAGATAAACTTGTTTGTTATCATTCACGTTGTTTTTATAAGGATAAGAACAATAAGAAGAGAAATCTAATATGATTTAAGATGTTTCGGTACTTTTTTGCACATTTGTTTTACTTATTTATTCCCTTATGTTTCCTGAAATTTTCTTTCCAACACTATGTTTTACAACACTGTTCTATCTTCAGTGTAAATTTTCTCTTCATTAGTCTACTAGATCCTATCTGTTGTAAGAGTTATCTCAGCCTTTTATTTCAAAATGAGAGATCTATGTTATGTAGCAAGTGAAGCAGGTGCTACTTCTAAAATCTGTACAAGCAGCTGCTCTAAGTAGGAAGTAGATTTTAAAAAGTATCATACACTCTTATTCTATCCAGGTGATAATTTTGCACTTGAATCAGAAAGCCTCATTCTGTGGTGAAAATTAGTATTTGTTTTTAGCAAAGCAAGAAGATTGGAACGTTTTACTTTTTATGAATCTTGATCTTTCTCATCTTAGGTAGGTAGGTACTTCCTAGTATTTTCACAAATATGCCATCAATAACTTCTTTTTATACAGAAGCAATTAAGACTTAGGAGAATTCTAAGAAAACTCCTGTTTATCAGTCAGATTAATGCACACAAGTATTGGTAGTAATTAAACATGGGTTTGTTGTTTGATTGCACTCTGGCTTCTGCTATTATGAACTTATTCAGTTAAAATTGTTATATGAATTTCAGCGTGTTCCTTATTACAAACTTTGTATAATGATTTTCTTGCACTCTTTACTGTTTCTAATGAGAATTAATGTGTTTGGCTGAGCTAAATACATATTTCCATCCTTGCAACTTTTTAAGCAGTGAGAGGGAATCAAAATGATGTAATACAGGAAAGTTTGAATTAATTTGTGTGTTGATATTATTACAAACAATATTTTGATCAGGAATATGTTATGAATGTTAGAAAAAGTTACTTATGATTGTAAATGTTACTGAATCACATATTTATTTATATTCCAACAAATGTTTAGAAATGCCTTCATTGGTAGCAGTTATAATTAGAAAATAATCAGCAAATTAATTTTCCTGTACCTGTATTGCTTATCAAGCACTGAAGATCTGAATTGAGCTACTGAAAACTCACATATATAGATTTTATTAAAGATTTTCAAGTGAGTGAAATAACAAAAAAAGTTAAGATGAATGACATGAGCCAGGTTTGGGCAATTCACACACACACTATATAAATACAAACATATAAAAACTTCCATATATATGTAGAATGTTTATGTAACAGATATATTGCATACAAAAAATTTATCCCTAGCAAAACTAGAATCCAGGAGATTCATATTCCTCTCTTCTGTGACATTAGAGACCTCACTGGCAGTTGATTCACATTCCTCTCTTCTGTGACATTAGAGACCTCACTGGCAGTTGTCAAAGACACATTTCAGTCTCCATGTACATGGATCCCCTTGTGTTTAATGGAACTTATTTACGTGTGTCTGGATACATGCTTCTGTGATTCATATAAATGCAAGAGCCTTAACCTCTTCTCCTTCTTTTCCCCTCAGTTATCTCACTGGTTTTGGAATTAGTCATCACAGACTAAATTTAAATGTGTTGCCTTGTGATAAATTAATCACAGTGGATGAACCCAGACAAATAAAAACTACTTTTCATAGAAAAAAATGGTTTCTAGGTTAATCTCTTTCAGAAAAGTCAAGTAAGCATGAAAGAAGAAGAAACATTTGTTCTGACTGAAAAAAAAATAAAATTCCTGTGAGTTCCTCTTAACTCACTGTCATGGTACATATTTTTTGCAATTTTTCTCCTTTTCTTCAAAACGCTTTCCTTTGCATTTTCTCTTGTCCAAACATGTGACTATAACATGCAAAAGAATGTTTGACAGCCATTAAAATATTACAGTGATATTCTTCCATTTATGTAAAGTGCTGCATCTTCTCCAAAGCCAAGTCATGTAAATTTATAATACAAAACAAAAAGTCCTACAAAACACTTTTACATAGCTGGTATGTGCTATTTATAAAGATTTTGGGTTTCATCTGTGTAGCTTTAGTTCTTATATGCCAAGTCAAAGCTTCCTTTCTGGGATAGAAAGTTATATCTTACACACTTTTAAAATGCACAGGCTGTCCTTAGAGCAGTGTTTTCTTACTCTCAGTAATCACAACTGGAATGAACAATGAATGATATTTAGAAGCTTGGCTCTGCCAAATCTCAGTAGCAGACTACAAGCAGACTTTTATGTGAGCGTTCGTATAGCAGGGAAGCTATTTATGCCAGAAACAAGTGCATTGTATTGAAGCCCACCACTGCTGTGTTGTAGTGTGAGCTCTGGCACACAGTTAGAGCTGAGTGAATTATTTGAGAGTTCAATGTAAGCAAATACACGTCCAGCAAATTTGTTTAGAAGTCTTTCCCCCCCAGTAACTGTCTACCGTTTTGTGTTTCATTCAAAGATAACCTTTGGAGGCATGCCTTTTTCTGGGAAGCCAAGCTCTAACAGTAGGAAAAATTTCAAAGGCTGCATGGAGAGCATCAACTACAATGGCAATAATATCACTGACCTTGCCAAGAGGAAGAAATTGGAACCTTCTAATGTGGTAAGAGAGTACTTTAATGATCATCTCATGCTTCTCCTTCTAAAGAAGACTGGATGGTTTGTGAGTGTGTGTAACTGATATACTTGTGATATACTGAAATGATACAGAGCACAAACCAGATTTTATCACATAACGCAAAGATCTTACTGCCTGCATGTTTGTGAGTTTTTATTATTATTATTATTATTATGTCTGAGCATTTTAATTCTGGGGTCCCACTTCATCTTTCCAAAATTAACCTTCAGTGTCAGATAGCTACTTTCTAAAAGAAAAACAGCTGAACCACTAAGTACTTCTTTCCTGCCAAATTATAGTAGTCCAAAACCAGCACAGGCAAGATTTATTATGAAATCAATTGAAGTTTTCTCCTGGCTTTAAATCTTGGTATCTTCCATCCCTGCAGAGATAGTTGGATTGCTGGAGTGCAAAAGTCCTTGGAAGGGGATGCTTCTACAGACCTTTCTGGTTGCTCTGAAAAGTCTCAAGATATTAGACTTAAAAATCATTTTTTAGCTTATTAACATTACAGAGCTTATTAACATTTTATTTTTTCTCTTTCTTAAGCATTCATAGTTGCTTTCATGTTCAAATTTGTGACTTTATGGACAGAGTGATTAAGGAAGAATGTACTTTAATTACTACATTTTTAAGGCTATAAATGTTCCTAAAATTGCTTGCTGGCATACAAAGGCAGTGTGGGTAATAAATAAATATATTATTGCTATGAGTTGAGATGGTGTGAATAAGTTGTTCAAGGCTTTCTCCTGTACAAGTTTACAGCCTTCACAAAGTCCTGCTAACAATATCAGTGGTTTCACTATTGCTTTCTCTTTATGTAATAAAGAGAAAATTTGCGGTGATGTGGAGTAAAAAGGGTTGATTACCAGCTGATTACTCCTTGGATAGTAATACTGAAGTTCCATATAATTGTATGAACAATATTGCTAAATGGTCAAGTTAATATGAATTATAGTTTTGAATATATGATGTTTACAAACTCAGTAATACAGACTGATATTTAGAACCTTTTCTATGCATTAATTTCTTCGAGTTATTGCCAAAAGCAAAGATCATAATATATATGCTGTGGAGGAAGACTCCACTTTTAGAATTTTTTTGACCCAGTTGTCCACCTTAATCGTGGATTATTTATTTTTTTTTTTCCAAAATTGCCTGTGATTTCCTGCCTTCAGTGCTTTTTGAGTTTATAATGTAACCATTATTTTCAAAGTTTGATGCCTGATTTAGAAAAGGATCCTTGTACAGGAGCAACCTTTCCATTTTTCACAGTTGAGTCCACTGTAAGTTAGTAGGACATATTCTTAAAGCCTCTTTCTGAACAGAAATCATACTTAAGAGGTTTCTGTAGTGCAAATCCTGTCATTTCAAAAGTGTGTCATAACTAGCAGGCCTGTAAAGTCTCTGTATAAGCATCTCTCTTTTTAATTGTTTCTTTGTTTTTCAAGTTCTGTTACCTGTAACATGAAAGCAAAAGAAGCTTTGGCAGTTTTAATGCTACATCAAGAGGCTATGGCGTGCTAGTTTAATCTGATGGTTCTGTGGATTCCCAATACTGAGAATGGTTATAAAAGTAGAAGTGACCTTTGTTTTCAGTAGAATTACTTAAATTGCTTCAGTTCTACAAAAGCACAATCCATTTTACTCTTAACTAAATCAGCATGGATTTTTAAATTTCTTTCAAAAGTTTTTTTTTTTTCTGTTAGTTTTTAGCCTGATTTGACATGAAATATAGACTAAGTTGAGACTACTGTTGTTAATCATGTTTATGACGATGGCACTTAAGCAATCCAACAAGGATCTCCATTGTAGGAGATCCTGTACAAACCTGTAACAGTAGACACACTCTGCCCTAAACAGTGTATTATCTGCAGAGGCAAGAGAAACAAAATGTGATGGAGGAGAATGGAAAGAAAGTAATCAGTATGGTGATGGGAAGTCAACTCTTGTAGTCCTGAGTTGACTCAGGACTAACAGAAACATGGAATGCACTTACAAACAATTTTCCAGTCCATCTTTTCTATTTCTACTAAAATTTAACATGCTTTGTAGGACTTTCATTAGCTTGCACAACTGAAGAATACTGACCCTTGTCAGAAGAGACTAGAATATGTAGTTAACAAGAAGAAGTCCAGAGAAATTTGAGTTTAGGAGTTCAGTTGCTTTCTCAAATTTTCCTACCTAGGGGTATATTAAGGGCAGAGAGTGTGAATACTAATAGGATTTGGTTTCCACAGAGCAGTGTCTCCAGTTTTAAAGCCTGTAACTGAAAAACACTGAGGGGAATTGTATTTACTGCCCTCCATCCTTACATCTACGAGGTCTATGCTTCATCCACTTTTGCAGCTCTTATGCCATGTATGTACAATCACATACAAACTTATGATGAGTGGGGTTTTTTTTAAAATTATTTGTATCAAGTGAACTCTATGTTAAGCTCAAAGATGACTAATAAGATAATTTGAGGAAAATACTGAAGTAACATGATAAACATTAGCATGCAGTACATTGCCTGTACTGTATAATCCATTCTCATTTAACAGGTATTGTAGTCTTAATAAACTCATTACTTCTCTTTTGGGAGCTACATATTCAGCCAGTAGCTCTAATAATTGGGAAAAGTTTTAAGATGCAGTAGTATTTCCACAAGGGATAACATCTGAATGTGGGTAGGCAAAATTGATTTATAAGAAGTAAACGTGAAGCTAATTTGCTGCACGGATTAAAGACCATGATATAAACCCCAAAATAGGATGTTTTCACCATTTCCCTTCCAATGTAGTATGAAAAATTATCTGATAAGACCAACAGTTTTGGTATAAAAGCACAGTATACATATTCGACTTCCAGATATCATTGCCCAGAGAACTATTCAGCAAGCAACTCTGAATCTACAGAAGAGGATCCCTTTCTCTTTGAAAAATGAGGATGTTATTACAGAGACACGCTGCAGAGTAGCTTGAACTGCTGACCTAGACCTAGTGATCAATCTATATCAGATGGGCTTTACTTAAAAGAGGAGTCGTCTTCTGTATTATAGTCATAGAGGGAATAGATAATCCAGTTCAGATTAATCTGAATAGCTCAGTAGGCAAAATACTAACTAGCAGAGCAATTAGAGTTATATGTTACTTCCTCAAGAAATCTTTTATGCAGTTAGGTTGTTCATGATGAATGTATTCACTGATGTGAAAAAGGATATGAATGCCTTCAGTGCCATTAACATTAATAGGTGTTTTACATGCACGAATACAAAGCATCTGGATGACAGGAGAGTGTCAATTGGATATGAAAGCCTTCATGTTATAAGGAGATGGTTAGTTCTTCACGGCAACAAGGCAGCAAGAGAAACTCTTAAAAATGTCTAACACTGCTTTCTGAACACCACTTAATTGGCATCTGTGACTGGACTGTGAGATGTCATCTCTTACAATATGCTGTTGCCCTCTGTGTCTACACAGGACTGCCTGAACTATGCAAGACAAGTTATTTCTAAACCACAAGGTGACGTATTATACTAAGAATGTTAACAAAGGGTTACAAAGGGTATTGCAGCCACTCTCCAGGCTTTTTTTTCTGCATGTAAAATTTGTGATTTAACCAAAAGTGTTCTGTAACACGCTTGGAAATGTTCAGACTAAAACTATTCAAACAGGTGAAGTAACTATTCTGGTTTAATGCTTAGTTAGCTGAAAACTTAAAATCTCCAGGCAACATTTAGACTAAAAAAAAAACTCAAATAGCTAAGCAGCTTAGCACCAAAGGAGATCCTTGCCTTTATTCGGAAGGGAGTTTTAAATTTTCTCATTCACAATGTAATTTAAAAGCTTCCTATAGTTGTTTTATCTAATTATTTTCCCAAATCATAGGATATTTTTTGTTAGCTGTAGGACATGCGTATATGAATATAACGTGGTTTGTAATGCTGAGATTTTATCATAAAGATAGGAACAAACCTTTTAGGACATCAGCATAAAGAAATCTCTTCTTTAGTTTCAGATTATTGGAAACATCAGTGTTTCTTAATTGATGAAGAAGGCTGCCAACCTGATAGTCTAGTTGCCACTAGTTCTACTGTTTTTTATAAGTAGATTTATAAAGTCCAAGTTTGGCAGTATAACTTCTGACACTCTTGTAAGTAATAGAGGTGGTTATGCAGAGTAATCTAAGAATCTCTTTGAGTGCTAAAGAAACTATTATTTTTATTCATTTAGTTTTCACATGGAAATACTATATAAGGAACTGAATCTGGCACATATTTGTTATCTCACTATGACAGAGATAAATGGTTTTTTGATGTGTTATTCCTTTAAAAAGACGTAGTTTGGGACATCAGTAAATGAGTGCTATATCTTGGTTCCTTATTGATGTCATCTGGCCCATCTCCAAATGAAGATAATAACTTAAAAAAAAATACATTACTGAGGACTTTCCTCCTACACCTTTTCAAACACAAAGTTCCTATCTTACTTCCAAATTCCCTAACTTCCCTCAAGATAAGCTGTCAGATGCATTTATACACTATACATACAAAACTATGTGACTTAACTTCTTAGTACAAAAAGTCAGTAATACGGAGTTTAAAAATATTTTCATGCTAAAGCTGATGACTGACTCCCATTGGGATTCTGATCAGTGCTTAGGTGGCCCTCATCTCTAAGCATCTAGGTATGTCCAAAAATGTTGTTGAATCTCTAATTTCTTTTTTTTAGATGTACAAATAAATATCAAAAGAACTGTTGTCTTGATCATAGTAATAACTTCCATATTGCATCGGATAAATTTCTTCTTTCCCAAACTGAACTGAAATTGCCACAGTGTGTCCATCTGCTACAATGCATCAGAAAACCTAACCACAGAACAGGACCCACTTTGCCACACTGGAAGAATTCTTCAGTAGAGGAAGTTTTCCTGTTATATTTGCACTGATGCATTAAAAAGTCGGTTCTGGACAGAAATTGTGACAAATTATTTGTGATTTCTAAGGAAAAAAATAGTAATACGTCTTATCATAGTGGTCTGTCATGAGAAATGGCATGAGAACCAGAGTGAAAAATTCATGTCCTTAATTCTAGTCTTGTTTATAGATACATTTTTAAGCCTTGGAAATCAATAATATTGACTGGAGTTTTGTAAATTTCCCCAAAAGTAAAATTTTATACTATGAAAAGTGCAGTTTCTTTTACAGAGAAAATTATTGATTAACTACAAATATTAGGCATTGTTCATGACCAGCTACTCCAAATCCTACTCTTGCATGAAATAAAGTTTTAGCTTATCTAGTATTATCTGGTAAAAAACAATAAACAGAGAGGCTAGCTCCTTACAATGTATTAAATATCCTTCTTTCATAGCCTCATGTATTGTATTCATTGATACATTGATATAAGGGTATTTGGAAAGCTGTATTTCATTTTTATAAAGGATGGATTACTGCTCTGTTATAGGCTTCTTTGGTGACCATGAGAAAGCCCAAATTTCTCTGTGATTCATTTCTTCATCTTTGAAGAGGGAATATTAATGTTTTCATCTAAGCTTTCTCTTAGACTATAAATCTTCAGGGCAAGGACTGCCTCTTATTGTGTGTATATAAAGTACAAAACATAATGGGGCCACTGCTGGGCAAAACAGAAACATCAGCAACATTGTAATAGTAACAAAGTGATAATAACAATTTTACATGCAACTTGCATTGATCACAGTAGTCACTAGGTTGAATGAAAGCTAGAATAATTTTCTAGAGCTATGAATTTAGTGGGATCTTACCACTTAGCTTATGTTTTTGCTTTTTTTTTTTTTTTTTCTGTGTGTGTTTTACTTAGGGAAATTTAAGTTTTTCTTGTGTGGAGCCACATACAGTGCCTGTCTTTTTCAATGCCACCAGTTACCTTGAGGTTCCTGGTCGTCCAAGCCAGGATGTGTTTTCAGTCAGTTTCCTTTTCCGAACCTGGAACCCCAATGGACTTCTTGTCTTCAGCAACTTTGCAGATGACCTGGGGAATGTTGAGATTGACATAAATGAGGGCAAAGTCAGCGTCCATATCAATGTCACCCAAGTGAAGAAGAACCGAATAGACATCTCATCTGGTAAGTGGGATTTTTAATTGGTATCGGTTTTGGTGGTGTTGTTTAAAAGCATCATGGACCTAAAAGTTAGAACACTTGCTTTACAAAATTTATAATTTACATTGTGACTATATTAAATCCTTTATTGTATGTTTCATTGAGTAAGGGGTGGAAGAACATTGAAACAGTTGTTAGATTAAAAAAGAAGACACAAATCTTCTTATTCTGTCATGAAACCCAGAAAAAGTATCATGTGTGGCAACCTAGTTTATTATCGAAAAAAGGGATGTTTTTTTTTGCCTAAAATCATCTGTGGTTACTATTTTTTCCTCATTTCATGGTGAAGTCTTCAGTTTTCATCAATAGGATTGATATATTGGTATAGCTCT
This sequence comes from Actenoides hombroni, assembly GCA_024336885.1. NCBI lineage: Eukaryota > Metazoa > Chordata > Aves > Coraciiformes > Alcedinidae > Actenoides > Actenoides hombroni. The sequence goes on from WUAM01000209.1 coordinate 149,065, forward strand.
GAATGAATGATGGTGGGGTTTATGTCTACTCTTCTATTTGGTTTCAGTTTGAAAATATATTGTCTACATAGTCATATAAAGAGGGACTTGAAATGTGAGAAAAATAAAAAATGCCTTTTTTAAATGAGAAAACATTCATTAGGTAGGAAAGTGACATTTAATTTGGCAAGTAGTCATTATTCTAGGTTATCTCTTTTCACCCCATTAATGAAATAGAGATGAGCATGAAATGAAATTAATTATTTACAAGTTAGAACTGAATAAAATATGAATAATAACTAAAAATCAGAATTTATCTGTTTCGTAAAATGAAAATATTTTTATGAAAAGTACACCTTATTTCCTTCCATAATTACAGGGTTTTTATCACAAAAAATCAATACCATAGATTACAAGGTAGTATTTCATTCCCTTTGTAATATAAATATACTCATGAAAGAACTAAGTAATATTTTGGTAATACAGTAGGATCTTGTACAAAAATGTTTTGTCAAGGTGCTAGTGCATCATAATTAGGTAACACATGGGATTATGATCCTCATTCTTTCTTCCTTAGCACTGCCTACTACAAATCTCAGTTTACAAAGAGAAGTGGCTACTGATGATGCTTCTTAATGAGCTTCCTTGTGCATTTTTAGTCCAAGGAAGATTTTAGTACTGATTAGCCAATTATGAGAAATAAAGGTTTTACCAATTTTCCAGTAATTTTGCCAAGTGTATATGTTGATACGAAACCAATTTCAGATCCATTACTTTTACATTTTGCTAAGTAAGCACATATGAGAACTTTTAATTTGCTTTTCTGCATTCTCCAGACCTTCACCCACAGCAACAAAAATTCCCCAGCTACTGAGCTGTAAAACTAGAGTACTCATATTCTGACTTTCTTCTAAAATACTCTGAATTGAATATTATTCAGAGTAAATATTTTCAATCTGTATGATCAGTTTACATAATAGCCCAATTATCACATACAACCATTCTTTTTTATAGCCACGATGCTGTTTTTAAGCTCCATACAATCCAATATCTACTGGTTTCTGAATATCTTAAAGAGCTAGTAGTTTCCTTTGTTATTATAATTTGTGCCATAATAAAAAACATTTATTGTTTAATTTTCATTGTATGGATTTTTCATATTTGCATAGCTATCCTGGGAAAGCTTTAATTTATTTTAATACGTGGTTGCTGCTTTTGTTGCAACAGGCATTTCATTGCCTGTGGAATTAATTTTGTGTGTGAACAGAAGAAAACAAAATATGGCATCTTCCAGGGAAGGCTGCAGAAGGAATGATGCTGTTGTACAGCAAATATCCCAGCAACCTTCTTATTCCTTTCTTGTGCAGGGAATTAATAAATGTCAGCATATAAACCTGCTGGGTCTATGTAGAAGTCAAAGTGGTCTCCCTTTGGCACAAAGATGTGTGACTGTTGTGGTCCTATAGTTATAAGATACACACTTTTTTTCATTGATTATTTTTACCTGCTGGCAAAGTAGAATTTTCTGTAGTCAAGTATGCAGCCTTCTATATAACAGCGTGTGTAGGGTATGAATAATTAGACTTGTGTCCACTGGGAGGGTACACACCCTGGTTATCACAAAGGATTAGGCTAACTAAAACCATAGCCTAGATGCAGGTAGCTTTTGAATTTCCTAAGTTTGCTTATGCCAATGTGCTTATGCAGGCATAGCTTGTGCATGTCACCTGTAATAGCATATTATCCCTGGAGGAAACTAAAGTATCTTATTCCTTAGTCTGTACATCTCTCATCATTTACTGACTTGCTTTCAATTAGCATCTTTTAATGTCAGCTTTCCGTGTTCACGCGAGCACATCGTCAGTTCATTCTGGGGCATAGTCTGACTCTGGCTATAGAAAGAGTAGAACTGATTGCCAAGGAATTGCGTGAGAGAATTGTATGCCAATGTGCAGGTGGCAGAGTTTGTTCCTGTGCATCTCTGCACTAAAGATACTGGTATGGAACAGAGTTTTATTTAGTTTGATTTTCAGTGTCATACTACTCCTTAAACACCTTAAAGCTGCATGCACTCACTCAGAGAGCTCTAACTTAGCATGAGTGGAGTTTAGATAAACAGTAAGAAAAAATGAAATAATGCCTAGCAGGTACAGTTCAAGGAGCTGCACTTTACTCCCATATACCTCACAGGCCATATGTATAGAGTCAATAAAGTAGATAGTTTACAGGACATTGTAAAAAATTTTGTAGAGAGGCAAAAACATCAAATAATCATCAAACAGAATCAATTGCCCGTTAAGAACACTGAGAGCTACGACTTATCTGAGAAATCACAAATAGGTTTATACTTTATTTTTTATGCTAATTAATTCTGCTATTTATATTCTATGTAGTGAATGAAGGGATACAACACTCTAAGGTGGTCACATAGAAAGCATGAAAGCAAAAGAATCATTTCTGAGTGATCTGCCCTAGTTTTGGCCCTGCTCTGGCAGGGGGGTTGAGATTTCACTATATTCAATTCTTCATGAGCTTCTCTGTTTCTTAATCAATCTTCTTCATCTTTATTGGAGCAATAAGTCATCTCAATACTTTATTCTGGGAATATTTAAAATAAAATTAATTTTTTATTATTATTAAAATGGTTTCACGTATCTGAAGCTTCTTCACTCATTGTTTTCAGCCTAAGTATGAGACATTCCTATATCTGTCATACCTTAATTCCCTTTTTCATTCTGTTGTTGCTGCTTTTAAGAAATCTCAGGTAGTTGATGTTACTATTAGCAGATCCTAGATAACTTTCTGTAGATCACTTCTTGTTTTGCAACAAATGCACTGTATTTTTTTCTTTAATTATATTAGATGTCATTTATCTTGCTGCTCCTTTCATGCCTTCAGTCACTTTCAAACCTCTGCTTCATCTCTATACAGAGAAGCCTTTAAATATATCTGTGTTATGAAAATTATTATGAAAATTCCATATTTACTTTATATGAGCTGAAAAGAATCAGGCATGATTACATACATTTTAGTCTAGTATGTACGATTTTTGCATTAGTAGTAACAGACTTCATGCTGACATGGCAAAGCAGAATCTCAGATTTTACTTAACCTGGCTGTAGCTTGTTTAACATTGGCCAGATGACTAGTGCCTGATTTGTCCTGGATGAAGGGTGAGAGTGTACCCTCAGGAAGTTTGCTACAAAACTGTGAAAAGTGGTTGACACACCAGAAGGCTGTGCTGCCATTCAGCAAGACCTGGACAAACTGGAGAGTTGGGCAGAGGGAAACCTAATGAAGTTCAAGGGCAAGAATAGAGTCTTGCACCTGGGAAGAAATAACCCCATGCATCAGTACATGTTAGGGGTTTATCTTCTGGAAAGCAGCTTCATAGAGAAGGACCTGGGAGTCCTGGTGGACATCAAGTTAACCATGAGCTTACAGTGTGATCCTATGGCCGAGAAGGCCAATGGTATCTTGGGGTGCATTAAGAAGAGTGTGACTAGCAGGTCAAGGGAGGTTCTCCTCCCTTTCTAATCTGCCCTAGTGAGGCCACATCTGGAGTATTGTGTCCAGTTCTGGGCTCCCCAGTTCAAGAGAGACAGGCAACTACTGGAGAGAGTCCAATGGAAAACTACAAATGTGATTAGGGTACTGGAACACCTCTCTTACAAGGAAAGGCTGAGAGACATAGGGCTGAAGAAGAGAAGACTGAGGGGGAATCGTGTCAATATTTATAAATTTCTAATGGGCAGCTGTCAAGGGGATTGAGGCAGTCTCTTTTCAGTGGTCCCCAGTGACAGGACAAGGAGTAATGGACACAAACTGGAACACAGGAAGTTCCACCTTACATGCGGAGAAAGTTCCTTACTGTAAGGGTGACAGAGCACTGAAACAGGATGCTTAGAATAGTGGAGTCACCTCTGGAGAATTTCAAAACCCACCTGGACATGTTCCTGTGCAACCTGCTCTGGGCAAACCTGCTTTGGCAGGAGTGTTGGACTGGATGATCTCCAGAGGTCCCTTCTAACACTTACCATTCTGTGATTCTGTGATTCTGTCCTGGGCTTCAGCTTGATGAATGGTAGAGGCAATAAAAAGCCGGTAAAAAACAACAATAAATATTTTATTGTATCAATAAAGTGTACACTGTTTTGTCCATAACACAATTTTGAGTGTAAAGGAATATTTTATCTTAATATGTAGTTTACCTTCCAGTTTGTAGTACATGTGAAAGAGACAAAGATGATTAGCCCTTGTGGTTATACTTACTGCCTGATTTTGCTTAATGAGTGGATTTTTTTTGTTTGTTTTTTTCATGATCTTGCCAGTTGTTCCTTCAAAACAGGTCTCTGAACAATAAAAAATCCTATCCGTTCCCTGCCCAGCATTCTGTTAAATGTTCAGTAAGCACTGTTTCAGCTGTGAACAGACCAGAAAAGCTGTTGTACAAACTCAATAGTCTTGATTTTGCTTTTTCTTATGTTAATCTTATTTAGACGCTACCACCATTTGATTGATGAGAGTTATATTAATAAACTTGCTGTTAGTAAGAGGAAAATCAGGCCCACTGAGAGCTGAAATAAAGATTTAATTAGGAGAAATAAGCTACTGACGGTGCAGAATTACACAGGTGAAATACTTAAAGCTTGTGTATAAATCAGGAGTTAAACATCCTATTGACTTTTTCTCTGAAGAGTAAACTGTGATTAATATCTTCACAATTGTGCGTGTCCCAGCATAGGGATTAATAATAGGAGAGAATCTCAGAAAACAGTCAAGAGATTTATCTTTACTGTTCCATATAGTTTTGGAGTAAATTCTGCTTTAGACATCATGGGATTCAGGCAAACTTCCTGGAAACTGCTGGGTTTACCCAAGGAATTGATGGAGGCAATGCTAGGCTGAGAAGATGGAAGAAAGAAGTGATGTTACTTTCTCTAAGAACTTTTTAAAAGCAGATTTCCAATGGTGTTTTGCACACCAAAGGATTCTGATATCCTGCTGGTTTTAAAAGTACTTTAATTTTAGTATATGCTCTGTTTGCCCTATGAACCTACTAAAAATTTTTGATCTTGCAATCAGGAGAATAAATTGATTATGAAGTTGTATTTATTCGTAAGCTTTAACAGGTTAGTATCTTCTTTCTTGAGCACAGAAGAAATCAACTGGAAAATGTCATACTCCCACCCCTCTCTTTGCCAGAAAAACTGTTACAAAACTTCTCCCAAAGCCACATGCAAATGCTGTTCAGTTCAGGATTAAGACACAGCCTCATTTTCTTCTACTCAATTTCATCTACCTGCTTCAGCAGCTTAACTCAAATTCCTTCAAAACCAAACTTTTCTGAAGCTTTCAACATGGGGAAATACTAGTAGCCCATTAAGCATGAAGAGTGTTGCTTTCCTCAAAGAAACAACAAACATTAAAAATAACACTCCTGAGGAATCAACTAATGGCTTTCCAATGTTTATAACAGCAAACTCTGAATCCCTGTTTCAATATAGAAAAGATCTTCTCTTCCTCTTGAGAAAAGGTAAAGTTTTTGCAGTGGCAGATTCTAAAATAATCCCTTGATTTATCCTCTGTTTACTTTCTCACTTGTCTTTTCATAGACAGTTCTGACCTTTCATATCTAAACATCTCTTCTCAACTTAAATACTGGAAGCTCTATGAAAATCCCTTACCCCACAGTATAAATGCTAAGCTGCTGAAAGAAAGAGGACATCATCTCCTTTGGCTCATAATATCTTAACAAAGAAGCTTTCAGAGTGTCCCAAATAATATGCCAGTAAATTGAATTAATCTGCTTGAAGATCCTTTTTTTCTTTTCTAACTCTCCTAGTTAACAGTTTGTTCTGTATATTAGTTGCTGCTCAAGGCTGCCTTCAGTTCCTCTTGTCAACTATAAACTTATTAAAACCTGGGATATGAATATCTTTTTGTCATATTTATCTGTATTAAATAAATCACACTTCTCCCCAAGGAATCTTGCTGGGAAGCTTTCCACCCTTCTGTCTTTCAGCTAGATCTCAAGTCATCAGAATTGCAGTTCATTTATATTTCAGATCTTAGGGGTTAAGATAACATCCTTCAGGTAAAAAAAAAGTCTCTGTCTGACAGATCTGAATTGGTACTCTTCCCGTGACAAATCCCAGGGGCGTTTTATGAGGGAATCGAGAAGCATTTTTGCTTCTGTTGCTAAATGAAGGTTTAAATAGAGAATGTGTATACACAGAGCAAAAGTGCACCTCTGGTGGGAAGATAACATTTCCCACCACGTCTTTTCCATATTACTGATACTAGGTTATACACTGAATGTTATTAAGTGGAGGCAGATACCCGTGAGGCACTTGTCAGATTGATCAAGATGAGAGACACAACTTCTGTCCACAAAAGACAGCATGATGACTTAGCATGAGAAGAGTCTGAGTATCGGAAAATCATTCTCTTTCCAGAGAGCCAGTTTGGTCTCTTTGTTTCGCTCTGTGTGTTTATTTTTGGCTAAAGACTTTAAGTAGTGAATGTAGCTACATGGATAGGTATTTATGGTTTTGCATTCCACAGAACTGAGAAATAGACGTGCTTGTAGTAGTATTATTCTTTCTTCTACCTCTGTTTCTTGTAATCTGGTATGTACATCTCAGTACAACAGACTCTCAAACCAGTCAGAGCAAGGAGTTCTTGACTACAGAGTTTTTCTTTTAAGAAAACTGATTATTATAGTTCAGATTTTTGTGAATTCTGCTTCATTAGTCACTGATTTTCACTAGAGACTAAGTACAAGCTGTGCATTCTAAAACACAGACAATACCACTTACAGATACTTCACTGAGAGTAATGCAACCCAAGCACAGAGAAACCTGAGAATCAAGAAAGCAGGCTATTGTCCTTGACAGGCTTCCCAAATTTATACAGGAGGCTGAAGTTCAGTTTCCTTGTTTGGGCCTTATTTCCTCTGTGCTGCAGAACAGAGTTAGAAGAGACATTTGCATGTCATTCTCTATGTTAGCACTGAAATATGAAGTAAGGCTTTTTACAACTACTATTTAAGCAGTCCCTGTGTTCCACTGAGTTTCATCCAGGAAAAAAAAGTACAGTAGTCAATAGTTAAATGCTAATTTTATCTTTCAACTAGAAGGAATGTAAATTACATGACTAGAGCAGGACAGAACTGGTTGGAACTATATCCTTTCAATTCTTTTTTTATTCAATAAGTTTGACAGGATGCGGAATCAATTTTAGTTTCGTTCCATGTTGCCACTGCTCACTCCATCCACATCATTTATTGACAGTCTCGTTCTAGTCAAGTCAGTGAAAATTTTGCTTTCAACTTTGATAAGCCCCTTAGCACTGAATGCTACTGAGGTGCCCAATATTTTGCAGTTAATTGAAGAAGGTAGGTTTTTACTTCAGTGGGTCCCCTGCATATTTTTGTTGAATACAAAACAGCATGAAAGGACATCTCTTTAAAGATTAGTTTAGCGAGACAAGGATGCTTAGTTAAAACCAGAATTACCTCTTGGATCAGTAAGAAGACAATATTGGAAAAGAAATGGCAAAATATACTTTTGTTTGTGGTTTAAAGTCTTTCAGGACTTACACGTGTTGACTGAGGTGAATGTGGTTTTTTCCATTATTATTTTCCTTTTAGATTACTAATAAAGAAATAAGCAAAAGGATATGATGGAGATAGGAGCTGTAGTTATAGTTGTTTGTTTATGCACAGACTGACAGCAGTATTCCCGGAACACCATTGAGTATTTATATAATATAAAGGGAGAAGAAGGGAATATTTTCTAATATCTGAAAGACTGGCTTCCAGAAATATCATGTTCTTTCCCCCTGTTAACCAGCCTGCCATCTTTGCCTCCCCTTCCATAAATGTGGCTCATTGAGAAATCCCATTTCCAGGATTCACGAACCTATGTTCAACATGGTTTGTCATAGATGGCAACATGACAGTAACCTCACAATAAAGTCAGTAAACTATTTCAGCACTTTTTATTTGATAGTATAAAGTTATAGTCACTGTACCTATGTGTATGTACCATTGTACACATAGCCATATAGCAGTCAGAGTTTACTCAGCTAATGTGCCAATTCTGCCATGCAGGAAGTTCATAGAACATTGGCATTTGATAAAACAGTAAAGCTGTTTGAATAGGTTTGGGAGACACAGGGCAGAGAACAGGTGAATCTACACTCTCAGGTCACTCCTTGTTTCATTTCATGGTCCTGCTGCTCTGACTGTCCCGTCTGTAAACAGACCATGTTGCTCCTAGGATATCATCCTTCAGAGGGATCAGTAGTTCCCCCACCATCAGCACCAAGATGCAGCAGTAGTTAATGGTTAGATGTGTCCAGAGCCTATTACAATAGACAGTATGGACTAAACATCAGCTCTTACTCTGTCAGCCTGGTTTTTCCTTGAACACTGTTCTGCAAGGGTCTGTCTCCTTACAGGCAGACTCTCATGCTGCCCCCACTCCTGTACACACAAAATATTCTGGAGGTCATTGCTTAAAAAGAGCAAATATCACAGAGGATGAGGTAACATTCTTACTATTCATCACTTTATCAAGACATATCTGTTTTTAAAATCATAATGTTACCAATATATCTCAGACCCAAAGAAAGATGTGTGGTGTCAGAAGAGCCAAACTGTTGTGACAAGTTGCTCTAGCCATGGGCATGAAACAATAAACGTATCATGGGCATGAAACAGGTTAGTGTTGCATATGGCTTATATGTGGGCATGTGGGTCAACAAGATGAAGCCCTAGAGAGTGGGTGCTGATCCAGAGACTCCTCCACACACTGTATAGTGTGGACACAAATGGATTGCTGTAGGGACCAGCCATGAGCACTGCAAAGCTCAGCTGTGTAGAGCACAGGGGAACACAGAACATTCCTTGATCTGGTTGGTATCAGATACAACAGAGACACAGCTTTTGTTATTTCAGAAACAAGAAACCGTATCAGAGAGGGTGAAGACTAGAAGGCAGCTTATAGATGTAGAAGAAAAGGGAAAGTCCTCAGGTTTGGAAAAGTGGTCTGCTACCAGTTTGTTTATTCAGTGTACATTGTTTCAGAAAGGAACTTTGGTGGGCATAAAACCTTGCTGGGCTAGGAAAACAATTGTTATTATGGACTGTAAATAAAAGGGAGGGGTGTGGGGAGAAGAAAAAATGCTGGAATCCACTTAGTACATTTATTTTCTGTGCATTTAAAAATCATGTTTAGGGACAGACTGGGAGATCAAAGGTCTGGAACCTTTATTTGTACATTGTTGTTGCTTACCTATATTATGTAATAGCATTACAAAAATAGGGCACAGAGTCTTCAATCAGTGGGCCACATAACACTGTGCAAAAACACTGTGAGATGAAGCTATCAGCTATGTAAATTAAAATTGCCAGTGCAGGTTCTTTTTTTTTCTTTTAACCTTTTCATCTTCTCCAAATGCAAGGAAAAAAGATTTTCTTTTACAGCGAGCATTTGCAGCATTTGCACTTGGAGTAAAACCAGGAGTACTCTTTCTAGTGCTAATGTCCTTGGAACTCATTTAAGTTTGCAAAGAATTTTGCAATTTTGAACTTTTAATCTTTTTTATCACTAATACTTGGGTAGGCATCCCACAATACCTCTAGCCAATTATTTACATAAAAATAATTAAAAATCATTGTAATATCAAACACCCAGTTTTTTGGGAGGGAGGGAAACATGACCTAATTACAGGCATGGAACTTTATGTGCTGTGAGCTGACACTCAATATCTTCTTTTTCATTGCTATTCAGGAACCTGGGCAAACATCATTATCTGTGACAGGTTTCTGGCAGTCCCTCTTGGTTTGACAGTGTTATTTTAGAGATACAAGAGAGTCGCTTTTGTATATAATGAAAGGAAAAGTCAAGCATCCATGCATATTTTATGCTGCAAAAAACTTAAGTGCTAGAGGAAAGATTCTGTTTTCAGTCATGCTATTGTAAATTCATAGTGCTTCTGCCGACCTCCAGGTTTGCATCAATGACACAGAATGGCATCTAGCCCAAAGGATGAATTCCGTTTCTTACACAGGCACTGCAGCTCTTGTAAATCAACTTGGCCCTTACTGGTTTTTTTTTGGTTAGTACAGTCATGCACAACTCTGATGTGTATTTTGGCATTTTCTACTGACATTGACAGGACTAAAAGCAGTTTCTATCAAAGCACTTCATTGAAATGGCATCATGTACGGTCTGCATTGTCTAGGGTTTTTTTCAGCTTAGTTCACTAAAGTGGTTATTCTTAACTGCAAAAGTAGACTCAGGTTAAAAATAAAACCCAAACAAACAACAACAACAAAAAACCAAACCCAAACATTTTCTAGTTGTACGCTGCTCGCTCTGCCTTTACTTTGGTCTTGAAAAAGATATTGAGTCCCTTCAGGCACTTTTGCACATTGCTTCTTTTCATTTTCAAATGCTGCTGAAGCAGCAGCATGTGAGCACTGAGGTGAAACATAGCAACCAAAGTCCTTGGATTCTGTAAGCTGAATAGCAGATGATATTGTCTTTGAAAAGCTTGCTCATTAAGTTTATGTATTTGATAGGGAAAAAAAAAAAAATCTCAACACCCTTGCTGTGAAGCAGCCACTATAAAATACATAGTTTATTCTCATTCCAAGCAGGGTTTTATGGAATCGTTTCAATGAGGACAAGTGCTGAAAATTCTAGACATCTGGAATGCTTGCTTACTAAAGAAAAAAGTGTTTCGAACCATGACTTCCTCTCTGGTTTTTTGCCAAGACATATATGTAATTACAACATTGGAAGGATTCATTCTTTTAACATGCAAAAAATAACTCCGGTTTTCTTTTCCCACATTTAAAATAGCAGAATGTCATTATACATGTCCTCAGCAATGAGGGTTTCATTCATTAACCTTTTGTTGCTGTTTTAACAGCTCTTTTTATGCATATTAGCACATGCATTAAAAGCAATTGCCAAGTGGAATCAACTTTACCACACCAGTAGCGCACATTTCTAGCAGAACAAAGTAACATTCTTAACATTCTGGTGTTGCTACTTAGAGGATTACCTGTGAAAACAGTAATAGCAGATCTCAAGTCTCTAGGATCAGGAATTTGCAACACAAGACTGATGTTACTGAAAGTACTGAATCTGAAAAAAATATTATGTTGTGTATATATATGGTATATACCACGGCATATATATATGGCTGAGAGTGTATGGGTTAAGATTAAAGGGAAGATGGGGAAGGTGATGCTACAGTAGGGGTCTGCTACAGGCCACCTGACCAGTAGAGCCAAGCAGATGAGGCCCACCGTAGGCAGATAGAAGTGGCCCTGGTCCTCATGGGGCATTTCAACCACCCTGGCATCTGCTGGAGGGACAACACAGCAAGGCACCAGCAATCCAGGATGTTGCTGGAATGCAACAGCTTTCTCCTCCAAATGGTAGAGGAACCAACAAGAAAAGGTGCAATGCTGGACCTTGTTCTCACCAACAGGGAAGGGCTGGTGATCAAAGTGAGACTCAGGGATAATCTTGGCTGCAGTGACTGTGAAGAGCTAGAATTTAAGATCCTCATGGCAATTAGGAGGATGTATTCCGAGCTTACAACACTGGATTTTAGGCATGCACACTTTGATCACTTCAGGGATCTGCTGGCCAAAGTATCATGGGGCAAAGCCCTAGAGGGAAGGGAGGCCCAGGACAGTTGGTCAGTATTCAAGGATCACCTTCTCCATGTCCAGGAGCAAAGTATATCGACAAAGAGGAAGGCAGGAAAGAATGCTAGGAGACCTGCCTGGATGAGCAAGGAGCTTCTGGTTACACTCTCACACAGAAAGAAACTTTACAAGGAGTGGAAGAAAGGACAGCTAAAATGGGGGACATATAAGGAAGCTGTCCGAGCAGCTAGAGACCTGGTTAGAAAAGCTAAAGCTTAGTTAGAATTAAATCTAGCCAGGGAGATCAAGGGGAACAGCAAAAATTTCTATAGGTATATTAATGGTAAAAAGGAGACTAGGGAAGGT
>WUAM01000209.1:161186-179739 GCA_024336885.1 Actenoides hombroni
CATCCCACAAGAAAGATCTGGTTCTATCATCCTACTCAGACACTGCAATAGATGCTCTGCAGCTGGATACAATATCCTAAGGATTTTTCTTTTGTAAGAAGACTATCTTTTTTATTTTCTGAAGGCTTCTTCAGCCTTAGGTGTCTCTGTCTAGTCTCATAACAGTGAATAAGAGCCATTGCAGCTAGAATTTTTTGTCAGTAAGTAGTGAGCTACAATCATATGACTGAGTAATGCATTAAGTCCTTAACTTTGCTCCTTTTTTAATCCATGTGTGATGCCTATTCCAGAAGTGCTTCTGCACTTCCTAGCAAGCCCATGAGATGTATCTCAGAAAGCATCAGACTGCTGTAAGGAAAAGAAAGCTTTTGTCAGAGGCATTAGACAGAATACCAGCTAAATGGACCTCTTGAAGAATTATCAAAAGGAATACATTTTCTTTTCAGAGTAGTAAATGAAATTCCAGGTGAACTAGTAGAATTCTGGTAAATAATAGAGGGAGATGGGTGAATAACCTCCATAAAATCCAGAAATCTTGATTCTCAGAATGCGTGAGAGTCTTGCAAACCATAAACAGATATGTGGTGACTCAGCTTTAAATTGTTATAGTTTGAAAAGCACTTCAGTCTTAATCTTGCTTTAAAAATGCTTCTTGGACTTACTGTGAAAATAGTGGATAGGCATCTATGCTGTGGTTAACTCTCACAGATTTTTGATCAAATGTATTTTTAACACCTTCTGATTTAGTCTTGAATCTCTGTGTGTTTGACTAAGAATGTTATTGGAATCATAATAAACTAAGGTAGCCAACCGTGGGCTCAGTTTCTTACATTTCTGTCTTCCTCTGAATCACAGTCCTTCTTTGTTCATAGTTCAGTATGTAAGAGTTAGTTGCAATGAGTTAGGAATTGTGGAGAATTTCTACTGAAACATTTCAAAATTGGCACTAGTATATAGCTTTTTTTTTTTTCTCATCAATCTTTCTTTATAAAATGGCAGTTTATAGAACGTGATGTTTAGTGCATCGTCTGTGGCATTACCAAAATGGAGTTATTAGTGTCTCAGGCCATTTTATGCTCAGACTTCTCTTTTAAGCTTTTCCTTCCAAGTAACATTGATAGTGTTTGTGGACATATTGCTATAGCTTTGGCTACATTTATGCCATTCAACCTATGGAAAGCCTCAAGTTGTATATGGAAATCATTCTGAAGTGTTTTCTAATGAGGAGTTGATATTTACAATGCAAATAATCTACATTTTCTACAAAATGCTAGGTAAGGACTTTTTTTTTAAAAACTTGCATTAATATGTCTCTATTTCTTTAACACATAGCCCCTGTTCTCCCTGGGGCGTATCAGCAAAGCCAGTCCCAAGGATATGGATACATGCACCAGACCAGTATGTCATCCATGAGGTCCATCCATTCACAGCCTCATTCAGCAAGTCTGGTGAGTATTGGGTTTGAGGAGTGATTTTACTTGGTAAGCAGCAGCAGCAGCTGTTGTGATATCTCTTAAATATGAATGAATTGGTCGCCTTGAATTGTATAGTTGGACCATTTGACTGTTCTAGTCCTAAATGAAAGTAATACTCCTCACATATAAAAAGATTAAGTGACTGAGGGCAGTGGCAAGAACTTTTATGTCAGAATGCATAAAAAAAATAATAATTTGTGATTTCCAGAACGCAGAGAAATAACTGAATCTTCTACCTGCTTAAACAAATAGTAAACGCTTGGACAGTATTTCACAGGCTGAACTTTGATATTATACTTTGTGATGAATAAAGGTTCCTAGCACAGGGTGAAAACCACTGATCTCTTGAGATTACTCTGTTGGTTTAAATTTGTTTAAAATTTTTTGACTAGCGGATCTTGTACTAGCAGGCTTTGTGCCTATCCATATTACTCATCTCTGCTTGGATAAAGCAGGCTCAGACTCCATATTGGTGTGCCCTTTCTAATTCCAGAGAGCAGCCATACACCCACTTGTGCCTGGTCCAAATCAAGTTATACTGCTGGGTGACTGAGGAAAAGCTTTATCATGAAACCATGGACACAGTCATGAAGTTGTTAATTGTGCTGGATGGGAATGTAAAGCAGGAGTTAGTATTGTGTTTTAGAAGTAGCTGGTCATGGAAGGAGTGCTGAATGGGTATTCAGCTGGGGTTTTTAGGAAATTGAGCTTTTTTTATCTTTTTAAACTCTTTATATGTAAAGTCGAGTTTTAATGGCTATCATTTTTTTTAATCATATCACTGCCTTGAGATTTCATAGTTCAGATCAGTCACCTTTTACCTTAGAAATACTGTCTTGTAAGTTTAAATTTTAAACTCTGGAATGGATGTGTGTTTACTACCTCTGTCTCCACCTTTTTTAGAGATAAGGAAGTATTTAATTATGAGCCAAACTTAGAGCTCACTGAGCTGAAAAAAATGTTTTCAAGATCTGCTTAAACTTGTATTTTTCTTTAAGACTGAAACCCCATGGCATTTTATATTGTAAAGATCATGGCATTGTGGGAGGTTTGGGTGCTTTCAGGCTTGCCAGTTTCTCATCTGCTTGGTGGTTGAGGGGTCTAACTTGCTGGGAAGTCTGGGATCCAGATACCTACATCTTTAGGTGAGACAATAACCTGGGAAACTCTCTGGAAACCTGCATGACATCTGGGAGGCAGCTGATGCTGGAATCAACCATTAATTTCCAAGGATATCACAAGTCACTTGGAGAGCTGGCTGCTTTTCAGAAGGGCCAGAGTCCCAAAAGTATTAGACCTGGAATCCTGGGCTTTGCCAGCAGATTTGCTAGGCAGTGGGGAGTGAAGCAGGCTTCAAATCCAGAGAATGGAGGTGCCTAAAAATCTTGAAATGCATTTAGCAGCCTTTGCATCTGTCTGGGCAGGTAGATGGCTACTATTTTGCCACCTTCCACTGCCTTACCTGGTAGGCTACCTGTGGAAACAATATCATGAGAATCATTATTTGCCTCTCCTCCAGAACTATTCCTAGCAAACTTAATAGGAAAAGGAAGGGAGTGAAGTTAAAAAAATAAAGGATTGAGCAAGTGTCTCCTTTCAACAAGATTTCTTATCCATTTTGTGAAAATGTTGTCACTTGACATTCTTTTAAGTGATAATAGCTGTTTATCACTGGGCAGGGTGGGGGGGGGGGAGAGGAGGGAGGAGGAAGAAAACAGCTAATCTTATGTTGGACTGCAGTCATGATGCTGACTGCTAACTTGTCAGTCTGGTGAGGAACACAGAGTGTGATCTTATCACCCGCACAGGGTGATGATTCTGCTCTGAAAGAGGCATCTCAGATGCAGCTGGAAACCTGGCACGCTCCCTCCTCTTTCCTCCTTCACATCAAAAGATGATCTTTTCTTTAGCTTGTGCAGCTTATTGAGGTGTGCTGTGCACATTTCACTCAGGTGTTGGGATTGCACAAGGGGTTCTCTGTGTGTGCTGGGGGAAACCTCTGGTTGAGCATGTGTTTCAGTAAAGTGATTTGCACAGACTGAAGATGGAAGGCAGTCTTAGAGCGCTTTTCAAATGCAGTGTGGGACATGCCCCAGGAGATCTGGAAAACTTGTACAATGTTAGGTTCATTGCTTTCAGCCCCTTGTTTGGTTTTGGGCTTGGAGCAGTACTGTCAGAGGTGCAACCTTGTCTGGCTAAGCCAGGGGGAGGAAAGAAAGAAGTAAGAGAAGAAAGTACGAAGAGGTGGGAGTAAAGAAATTCCAGCCTGGATACTGGTCTCAAAGCTTAAGACTTAACTAAAACCAAAGAATGTAACCGAGTCAACCATAAGTGCCTGAGTTTGGCCAGGACATCTCTAGGGTGAGAGTGATTAAGATCCCATGGGTTTTATCAGATGACTGGGGAGTTAACTGTCCTTACTCCTTTCAGACTGTTTGTGGCACTGTTATCAAATTGTTATCAAATCAGGGTCCCCAAAGACACAAGTTCATTTTATAGTCATGTCCACCAATTTTCTATACCGAGAAATAGAAATTTTCCAATTTTTAAATTTTCAGGTTCTGGTAAATTTAATTTTGAGCATGATCCTAAAAGAAGCTCTGAGTAGGTTTTCTTCCTAGATAAATTGTGTTATTTTCTGATTCTTAACTTTTGCTCACTTTCTATGAGCAGTTCTGTATAATGGGCTGAATTAAATTGTTGCTTGGAGTACTGAATGTTTTATAACAGATCCCTGAGAGGTGTTTGCCTCTTTGGGAGGTAAGAGGGTGTCCTCACCTCTTTACATAACTAGAAGAGTTAGGAAAACAAAACCCAGGTTGCAAATTGGCTTTTCTTGATAGCTGTTCTACATGAAGGATGCTGCAACAGGTACTTTTCCTTGCAAGAAGCCATCCATAAAATAAATATAAACTGCTGGATGAAGTGGAAATATGCATCTGTCAGATCACATCTGGCTGGGAAACTGGCAATATGAGAGCTGGGCTCCAGTACTTCACATGCACAAGACTTGCTCTTCTGTCTAAGCAGTAAGCTGCAGGTTAGACCTTTGAGAAGGTGGGAGATAAGTGAGTATTTGACTGTTTTACAAAACCCCAACCTTTTCCTATACCCTTTTGTGCTCTCAGTACCTGCTAAACTCACTACTGGCAGAGGAGTAATTCACTAAAATGCATTTTAAAAATCCCTGCTTTGAGTCCTTTAAGCATTGTAATTCTCAATTATATAGCCCAGACTACACTCTGAAGTGATAATTAGGTATTAAATACTAACAGGATTATTATGGAGATTTCTCCTGACAGCCATTTAGCACCTAATTAGGTGTTAAGACCATAAATTTGGGTTTCTCAGCAGCATTTAGAGCCCTAATAAATTTTTTTAAAGTTTGAAATTACCAGCTTGTCTTCACAACTGTGCCACCACAGCGATGTAGTCAAGCTGTCTTAAAGGAGACAGCAGTACTATGTCCTATAGCATTATGTTCTAAGAATGAGGGATCATCCTTCTGGGTGAGCAAAAAAATCTCTTTTTCCAATTATATATTAGTTTAATAAAACATTTAAGCCAGTTTTTGCCCATATAAGGGAGACATATAAGCATGGCTCAAAGGAAAATCTATTCTCTACCTTATGCCAGATATGGACTTGATACCGTTTTTCTAAAATGGTCAATTTTTTTTTCTAAATAAACTATTCAAAGGACTAAGTGCTGCTGAGCTTGTTGTAGTAGCATATTTTTAACTGGTGGTTTTTATGTGTGGTTTTTTTTTTTTGGTTGGTTGGTTTGGTGTTTTTTGTTTTTTGGTTTTTTTTGAGTTAGTTTTAAGGCTGAGCAGAGACATCAATTTAAATAGTTGGAAAGAATGAGATTCTCAAAGGCAGAGACCATTCCTTAGGGTCTTTTGACCACTAATTTTCTAGTTTGTGAATCTTTTAAGGAATTTCTGGTGATGATAGAACCCTCCCACTTAGTTGCTTCAATGTAATGCCTGAACAATGGTGGGTTTTTTCATCTTCTTCCATGAACACTTGGAAGACATTAGGAAGCCACCATGAAACCACATACCTCTGGCTGAAAATCTCTCTTGGTCACAGCCTGTAGCGCAGCAACATTACAAGGCGCGGCAGAGAACAATTATACAGAACAAGACTAAAATACAGTTCAGAGTAGGCTTGTTCAGCAAGGTAGTGGTCTTCAGTGTTTAACTGAAGAGTTGATTTTCTCTGTAGTGTTTAATCTGCACTACCAATGACAGTCAGAATCAAGACAAAAAGTGTATTTCTAGCATGGGAACAGTAAAAATGAGTTGCCCTGTAGTGTTTGGATTAGATGATCCCACATTTCCAACATGTGATAAATGGCCTACTCACTCTGTGTGGAGGAATCTTCATCTTCTGTGAAAATAATTTCATTGAAAACCTTAAAAAAATGTATGTGGTGGACTAAAACTAACCCAGAGTTGTTTTCCTCAGGTGAGAAGCAGAACAAATTTTGCTGTCTCTTACAAGATTCAGACGATAGTACTAGGCATTAGCTCAAACACTGACTGTTTTTAAATCATTGAACCAGAAAAATTAAACTAGATATGGTGACATATCAGAACCTACTGATAGGGAAATTGAATATTATCAGTGGTGCTTGAACTGCTCTTGACTTCTGTCACAAGACAGGGTAAGGAAAAGAAGGTACTCCTGGGGAATTTTAAAATGAGCTAGTTTTGTTCTGCTGCTAAGATACAAGAGGAGACTTTCCCACTGAGTTTGAGAATCCACATTGAATTCCAGTAAATGATAGCATTTTATTGGTTATGAGTGGAAATGAACAGTCTGTTTAGAAAGATAATAGAAATCTTGGCTCGCAGTGGACAGAGCTGTAGAGAAATTTGGCTTAGCTAATGATAGGACTTGATGATTCTTTTTTGTGAGTATGCAAGCATGAGTATTCATAAAAAATATTTTTGCAGACTTTTTGAAATCTTGTTTGTCTTCTTTTTTCGTTGTATAATAATATGTTCCTAATTCTTAATTTGGTTTAAAACCCAAATGAAATGAAGGACGTTCAGTGAGATGGCAAAGTTAATAACCTGGATGAAGACTGTGTTTCTTTTCTGTAGTAAAGACATAGGAGAAGCTTTTTGGGAATCATGCAAATAAGGAGCAGAAGCACAGCTAGATGTGACTGGATGTAATTAACTGTTACTAGTGAATATCTGAAACAACAGTTGGAATATTTCAAGAGGCAGTGAATTACCTTAAATCCATTTGTATGAGGACTTTGGACAATGTAGGTTCACAAAAATAATTATTTTGGTATTCAGAAAAAGGGACCGTATTCACTGTATATGTGACAGGGTGTAGGTGTACTGTTTCTTTTCAACAGGTAACTTCAGATTTCTCTCTCTGTTTTGCTCCTTCTGTTCTTTTTTCCTGCTCTTTTAATTCTCTTTGTGCAAAGAAGAGAAGGAATCTGTGTTTAGGCTTGAGACTACAGCCTTGTTTTTTTTCCTTCAACAGAGAACATACAGAGCTATGTATGACTACAGTGCTCAAGATGAAGATGAAGTTTCCTTCAGGGATGGTGATTATATCATCAATGTGCAACCAATTGATGATGGCTGGATGTATGGTACTGTTCAGAGAACTGGGAAAACAGGAATGCTTCCAGCAAATTATATTGAGTTTGTTAACTAATTTTTGTCTCTAGTCCTTGAGCTTTATTATGATTTACTCAAAATCTAACCTTTTAGAAAAAGTCAGAAGAATCTTATCTTAAGAGTACATGTTCATTATTTTATCACTGCTATAACAGTCTTCATTCTCATTCAGAATCAAATTTAGAGTCCTTTAAAGTAAAAATAAATAATCAACAAGAATCTCAGAGCTTTGAAAACAGCATTGCTTATAATAGTGCTCCCTCAAAGTGAAAAACATATATGGAAGCCTAGTGCTGCCAATCCTATAAAGATTTCAGTCAGTTCACTGTAAAGGGGAAATACCTTTTCCTTACACCTCAAAACATTTCTCTTTATAATAACAACCATAAAATTGATTTGCTTCTTATGGCACTCTGATGTCACAGGAGATTAACGCACAGAGTTTGAACACATCTTCAGATTATTAGGGAGGTGTTTAATATTTGAGCAGTTAGCATCCTAATAAAAAAAATACTGAGTAGATAATTCAATCATTTGAAATAATGACAAGTAATATGCTAGTTAAAAACCAAAACAAACTAAACAAAAAAAATAAATGAAACCCTACTGCCCAGCAGCCTTACAGTAAGTAGGTCTATTCTGATGGCAAAAATTTCCCAACTCTTGCATACCCATATTTTTTCACGGATTACCCTTTTTCTCTGATTCCAACAGTGATCTCTTCCATCAGTTTTGCTTGTATCCCAGTCCATCAGTTAGATCCATGCCTGGATTCATGATTCCTCAGTACCTTTTCCACAGGAAGTTATCTAGAGTATAAAACCTGTTAAGTCTTCTGTTTCCTTCTAATAATACTTAGCATTTAAATAGAAAGTCCCATTAGGGCAATGAACAACCAATACTTCATGTTAGTTCCTCGAGCTTCACCTGTACTGCTGTAAATAAATATCTTGTGCAAGGTCCCAGTGCTGTGCGGTCACACAAAACCCGCAGTCACATCCCTCCTTCTTACCACAGGTAACTTGCTTAATGGCTGCTTTGCTGATGAGCTAATGTACCTACCCCTGCTGCAGAGATACCTGCACCTTCACTGAGGAGTGGAGGAGAGCTCTGCTTGATGTAGTTGCATTTCAGCTCAATGGCCTATTGTTTCAGTTTCCTCCAAAAATCTTGGTGATCAAACAGTGGGCTGTATGCTTGCCAAATGATTAATGGTGGGGAAATAGTATGCTTTCTTTTACTGGTTTAATCTCTGTCATAACTGGCACTGAAAGGGAAACTAACTAAGCGGAAGTCTAACGAACTCTATGCCATTATGCTTCAGTTCGGCCGTTTGTAGAAAACAGTAAAAGTATTTTGCTGACAGACCTTCACATACACTATTTGGTGTCCATTGACTTATGATTGGAACTGAGAGATCCAGATCTTAGTCTGTGAGGCTGTGGAGAAGATCAAATAACTGGTGACATAATGGACTTGTAAAAGGGACTGTGTCAGCAAGATTTTTTTTTAGGTGTTGCTAACACAGAGCTGATCTCAGCTGCCAAACAGGCATTAAAAAAAAAATAAAAATCTAAAAATGTCCATGACTGTGAAATGGCCTCTATTTTCTTGTCAGCTGCCTAATTTCAAGGCTAAAGCTAACCAGGAGCATCTAAGTTCAAAAAATGTGGTTTTTATATCAGGCATATGATATTGTAAATATGCAGTCCATATGGGTGACACTGCTGCCATTTAAAATTCTTCAAAGTTTTGCATATAGAGCTTCTCCTGCAACAGACCTTTACTCATTAGTGGTGACTTTTACATTAAATTATCAAGCTTTGCAAGTCAAATGGCTTTTTCAAAAGGCTGATGTAGTAGGCTGAACTAGAAGCTCTAAAACAAGCTCTACTTCTCTGTTGGTTTTCATCACCAGCTATCAACAGCAAGAAGAATCCCATCTTATGATGGCTGACAAATTTTTGTGATGATGCCTGAGGCAGAATTGGCTATCACTTGCTGCTGTGCTGCTCTACTTGCTGTGTAATGCTGACAACAAGAAAAACAAGTTGTCAGTTTGTTAACCAAATATGAATAAAAATAAATACAGGGAATAAATGTATTACATCAAGTTGCAATTTTTAGTGACTTACAGAACAGAAAGTCTCCACCTATAAAGACACTAGCATTGTTCCTAAGTGAGGAGATGGCTTGCAGTGTTGAACACTTTATGTATAGTGAAAAGTAAATCAGAAAATGATCATTTGCTGACATTAGAGGACTATGTTATGCTAAACAATGGAAATAACATTTCCTGTATGATTTTTGAATATTCATTAGCCTGGCAAAGCAGCTAGAGCAATTTGCAACATAAAAAAGGTCAAGAAGACAAAAGAGTATGTGAAATAGTATTTCTCTGGAGAATGGTATGTCAGCAGAATTATTAAGATCTCTTTTAAGTTACACATTCATGCAGTCAGGTTTTTATGTTCTATAGGCCTAGTAATTGTGTTCATATGGAATGGTTCCTGCTTTTTGATGTAAAAGAAACCTTAGTGTCATTACGCAGCTTTGTTCTAAGCAATTCTATCAAAGGCCCAAAATTATGAGAGTGCAATTATAAAAATGTTTTTTAAAATCTCAAATTTGTAAGGTAGGAAAATAAGTTGGCAACTAAATTGTGCCAGCACAAGTTTTAAAAAGGCATATGTTGGAGCCTGCCACATGCAGTGGGATATAGAAATGAACAGATATTATATGCTATCATGTCATCTTTAAAGTATATATTCCTTTTTTAACACAGCATGTTTCCGTGACTCTACTGTCTTACTGTAGACAACATTTTTCTGGTGAAAGGAAAAGATTTTTAAGGAGCCAAATTTCCCAGGATGTTTCAAAGTTCAGGTTGGAAGTTCACACATTGCCATTTTATGCGTTTTAGAAATAAAGAAGATGCAATGTGCTGTAATTCTTGCTAACACAAGTATAAATGTAGAAAATAACATAGAGCATATTCATACGTATATATAAGAACAAATGGGTGCCTTGCTTTTCATTACTCTTTCTTGCCTGGCTAATCTTCATTTTCTAAACAAAGCTACTTAGAGATACTGCAGTTGTAATTTTTCATTATGGAACATTAGCATTTAATCTTGATGAAACAAGGTTTTCTTGATTACATTTGACATAGCATAAACCACTTCAGCAGATTGGGATTTGACAGAGAATCACCTCCCATGGATTATATTTTTGACAAATGTGTCCCTACTGAGTGTTCCTCGGGGATATGGAAGGTCTCCAATACTTGGGACAGGTAATAATTCTAGTTTTTATTGTACAGTGACTGCATGTCATCTTGTAAAATGAAAAAAAAAAAAAAGACAAGACAGAAGTCTTTGGCAGAAAGTGATACAGGGTATAAAATGTTAGATTTTAATTATGTTGATTAATACTCCATTTAAAATACAGAATACCCTTTAGTTAGTAAATGTTTAAATAATACACTGAAACAGACAAAAGAAGCTGTTGAAAGATGATCTCCAAACTGATGTGCTGGCAAATGCAAAGTACTGGTGAGCTGTAGAAGAATAAACCATTTTGCACTGCTTTAGTGATTTTCTCCAGCTTTATGCCATAGGAACCCCATATCTCCTTTTGAAAGAAAACCTGAAAGCTACGTTTCCTAAACTGCCTGCACTACAACAGTATATTCAAAGGAATTTCATATGCTTCTTGTGTCTGATAAATAGAATTTGCATATTGTACTTAAGTTGTAATCCAGTTGTTGTTGACATTTGTTTAATTATTATTATTTTAGGGGGGGGAAATAAGCTATACTGTAGCATTTCAATCGTGTATTTAATATTACTGTTAGAAATAGCTAGACCATTGGAAGACAGCAATGACTGTATTGACATTGATTAGCATGATGTGGAAACTCTCTCAGCTGTTGGTTTTTGCAGTGTGATATAAAAAGCAAAAATGAACCGCTGTGCAGTTTGGCTTATGTTTGCTTTAAAGTGTGTTAAGTTTTAGTTATTTTGCAAAACTGTACTGTATTTGGGAGTATACAGCTATGAAGGTAACAATTGTTTTTCAAAGGACAGATATACTTACTCTTGGATCATATGATGTATCATCTTAATTTGGCTTTTGTTATGCAGAAAGTTAACACCAGCTATTAAAATATATTTTAGTAGAAATGCTTTAATTCCTGTTTCTTCCTCTACACTGTGAATATTTAAGCCTTGGTGGACTAGAGCAACATCATGCTGCCCAAAGTACTAACCTATGCAAACTAGTTCACATTTTAGTTGATGTCACAGTGGATGTAACATAACAATTTATTTTGCGTAACATTAAACGTCATTCAAATAAAATATTAAACCCAGCACTATGTATGTATTATATTCATAAACAATACTCTGCAAAATTGCCATACCCATTAGTATAAGCTATCAAAGATGTATTTTGTTTTAACTAAGGAAGCTTTGAATTTTCAAACATAAGTAGAATATTTAACATTCTTATTCTTCAAACTTGATCTTGGAAAATAGTTTCCTAAAACACCATTTTATTTCAGAATTGCACTCTCCTTGGAGTGTTAATTTGCTTTTTCAGTCTGTATTTGTAACCTTTTGATAGAACAGTGAGTTACATTCTATGTCCCTTGGTTTGTTTAAATAAGCAAAGGTAGTAAGTGAAGAGAGGTCTGCTGATTTGACTGATACCAGTTTGCTGCTCTTTGAGTCGCCATTTGGTTAGGTGTGCTCTCAGTACATCACTAATGAAAACAAGTTGGATTACTGGCCTCTTTAAGACAATTGTATATACAAATGTGGTTCTTGGGTTATCCTTATTCACTTACACAAGTAAATTATTTTTACAGCATTGTAAGAAAGCTTTAAGTTAAAATAAAATCCAGAAGTATTTTGGAACTGCTTTGCCTGTAGTTGAAGAAAATTATTATGCTTAGGGACATGTTTTATTTATTTGAGTGTTAAGCATACAGTCCAATGGCCTGCATTAGAATCTTTTACTTTTTATCAAGCGTTAATTTGAAGAGGCTGTTAACAATGAGAACAAATAGAAGCTACAAATGGAGCTGGTTAGTTCATTCCAGGTAAGTGAGGTACAGTTGCTGCCATACTGATTTTCTCCTTTAGAAATATGCATCAGCATTTCCTATGAAATTTAATTAGTTTCAAAGCTTTGATTCTATTTATAGCAAAATCCAATCTCTATGTATACCGTAGCAAATAGCAGTTTTCAATAAGAAAAAGATATAAGAGCTGCCAAAATAGACCTCAAGCACTTGGAATGTGTTTTATTTGTAAATCCCTCCATAATCTGCTAGAGCAACTGGACTACTTGATTTTCTATCTTAAATACATATTTCAGGTGAAGGTTCTCCTTCTGAGAGCCACTGATGTGAAGCTGGTAGGAGTCATGTGTTCAGCATCTGAAGGATTATGTCCTTATTCAGTGGCAATGTCAAATCTAACAAACGGCTGGAATGAAGAAAGCTTCCCTGTCCTTACTGACCCCATGGAGTATCATTATCAAAAGGATTTATGTACTGGCACTTGAAAGTCCTGTGGAGACCCACCATGCTGTATATCAGATAGTTTGAGGGGTTTTAGCTATCACTGCTTTTAGGATGCCCTCATTTCTGCTCTGTCACAGAACTAGGCTTTTGATTTTCTCTGTTGTGTAAATTAGGATTGTCCAATCCACTCCTTTCCATGAAGATGCCTGTGGGACACACTGAAAGATATCACCACATGATCCAAATTTTCTTTTTTCTTCCAAATGATTCCTTTCATCATCATTCTTTCAGTGATTCAGTTTATTGCACAACCTCAATACCAGTAATATCAGCATAAGGAAAGAGGTAGCATGATGTAAGTGGGAAAGCATGGCTGAAGTGAAAAGCCACAGATTTCTTACTCAGGCTTTGCTGCAGAAGTTAGTACAAGTCAACCAGACATTTGAGAATGCTGGTTGAAAAACTAACCTGTAAGCTGAGAAATACTGTGTAGATGTGCTTGACCTGTCCTGTAGTGTCAGAAGTAACCATGGGGTAGTGTGCAGATACCTAGTCCAGCTTTTGAGCAATTAGTCTGATTCCCATTGGCAGGCTGTCCTTCCAGAAAATGAGACTTCAGGTAGTACAGAGGGAACAAATTGTGAGTTGGTGTGAACTGCATGTTCTCATGCCCTGCTGGAAGGAAATCCCTTGTGCGGAGTCAGAAGATTGAGACCTGTGGCACCACAGCAAGGTCCTTACTCTGCACTGTGTAACGAGGGTGAGGTGATGTGCCAAAGAACTCACCTGCACCACAAAGTTGTTACTGCATGGTGTGCTGCATGCTGGGTGCAGGTTTAACAATGACAGCAGAAACTGGAGATTCATATTTATGCACTATGTCCTAAGAATCTAAGCAGTCCTTAATGTTATGTATTCTAACTTCAGCTTCTTTCCCACCTGCCTGCTGTCAATAAAATCTACATATGGAGAGGCCTGTTCTCGTGCTGCAGACTACTGGCTTGTGACTTTGACCACTTGTGTCTACCAAGAGAAATTTCCAGGTATTAACATCTGGCTCTTAAGATGTTGCTTGGCATATTAATATCCATTTTCAGTGATTTCACAACGACATGGCAGCTTTTTGATTTTTCTTCAATTCAAGCCATAATTTTCCTGTGTTTTCCCTCCTCCTCCATTTTTTAATTCTCTTGAAATGCTTACAGCCTCTAGGACTATGTTGTTTTGGACAGCAGCTTTTCCAGGACCCAAAGGAGGGATTTTTAAGAGGCTTCTCAAGGCACTGAGAAGAATTTAAATTACTTGAAAAATGCTAGTGTTATCTCCCTATTAAGCTGTCTTCCCCCAGTAGTTGTACACCAACTTCACTGTCTTGGCCTTTTACCTCTTCTTTCAGCCAGGCTCTGAGACCTCTGTCACAGAACCCATGGGGCTTGGGGACTCTCCAGTCAGACCTTCAGATCACTTTCTGGCCTCTATCGTTCCTGCATTTGGTATTGGAACTTCATCATGGCCCTTACCTGTTCTCCTGTTCTCCTTTAAGCAGAATTCAAATAATAATGACGTGTGCCCATTTACCCCAAGGGGTGTTACATTTCTGTTGTCTCAGCTATGAGTAATTCTCTGTGAAGAGTCCTTTCAACAGATCTTTTGCTGTCCCTCCTTGCCTCTGGGTGCTTCAGGCTCCTTCTGAGCTCAGCTGCTGATTTCAGAAAAGGAGGAGATCACATTTTTTGCTTTCATCAATACCCAGATCAGTTCTTGTTCATTCTCTTCTTCAGAGGATTAGTGTCTTCATCATGTTATCCCTGATTTTGGGCTGAAGTCATCAATCGGGAATCATTCTCTCTCCATCAATGTTAAAGTGAAGATTCCAAGCCATGTCAATGGAGTGTGTTGCTTGCTGTGGAAGGTGTGTTGATAGCCACTGTCCTTCTTACTGGAATTTTTCAGTTCCTAGCACTGTGTATTCTGAATTAATCAGATAGATAGGATCTCTGTGAGACATGATTATCTGTACCAAAATCCAGGCTTTTTATAAATAAATGTCATTATAAAAGAAACAATTTTTCCTGATACCTGTTTTTTTCTGACTGACGATGGCATTGACATCTTCCAATTTCACAACTTGTGCTGACCTTAGGAAGCATACATCTAAAATGAGTTAGACAAATTAGGCTCTAAGGGGGTATTTAGGCAGACCCTGATGACTGCAGTGTGGATATCTCAAGTTAGATGGGATAAATGGCATATCAGGTCGAGCTGGCACGTGGTTCCACTGAGAATTGAGTTCATGTATTTATTTGCGTGACCCAGATATTCAAGACATTGTCACTTTAATTTCTACTCGAGCAGTTCAAAACAAATACAAGCGTTAGATGACAATTAGTTATAACCATCTAATTGGCTATGCAGCCTAAACAATTCCTCCATCAACACAGAAGTGGAGAAAGTGAATTTGATAGTTTTGGCAAACCATGTGCAGGGTGGAACAAACACGCAGGATGTATCGAGCTAGGCATTTTGATTGACATTCAGTGTTCTAACTGTCACGATCTAGGGTCAGGGTGGCCCCTTAGACCTATAACAGAAACTCTCTGTTAACCCCCTTCCATCCCCAAAGGGGAAGAGAAAGGGAATAAGGGAGAGAGACTTAGTGATTAGAAAAGGAAACTAGAACAGCTTTAATGGAAATTAAAAATAATAATATGGAATATACACAAATATATACAAACCCAGAATTGAACTCAACCTCCCCCCTCAGTGGTAATTACATCACCATCACCACTGATATTGTGGAGCAGGCACTGGGGGAGTCCCAGACTGGGCCCAGCATCAAACAGGAACTGTGTTCAGGAGCTGGATTCTGGTGCCAGATTCAGGAACACACAGATCAGGATCGAAGGCAGAATGGACAGAGTTCTCCTCAGATGCTCTGAGGAAGAAACTGGAAGAGAACATGAGCCAAGCCAAGCAAAGCTGGCAAAGTGGGCCAGGAGGGGCAAGACCCTCCTGATCCCTCAGCTTTATACCAAATATGATGTGTTATCCCTGCTGGAAGCAGACACTGCCTGGGAAAACATCCTGCTAACTTCATAAAGTGCAGTTAGTTAGAAAAATCGAGCTGAAAAGTGAAATCACTGAACAGAATTAGTTCTGTTCTCACTCAAAACAGGTCACTAACTTAAAAAAAAAAAGAAGAGAAATCTTTGCAGCATGACTTAGTGTGCTGTTAGACAAATTGATCTTTGATGGAAAAATAGATTAAAAGGCAGATGTAAGATCTTGGAAGACAACATTTCACAGTTACACTTTCAAATCTTAAAGTTAACTAAACTTCTACTTTGGTCCATTGCATTTTCTTTTGGCCCTCAAAACCCACTGAAATTATTTTGCTCTGCTCTACTTTCAACGCTGCATTCCTTGTGGCAGGTATCTATGTGAAAAGGGAGAAAGACCAGAAACACTGAAGTACTTCGAATAACTTTCTTTTCCTACAATTTTTCATTTCTATGCTAAATAACATCTGTGGAATATCCTCCATTCCAAGGCTCTTTATTCCACCCTGAAGCAGCATATCAAAACAAGTGACATATTCCCTGTCCAGATGCCCACTGGCCATGATGATCAATTGCACAGCTGTGATTTTTATGAAAGGGAGGACATGCGCTACAATGACAAAAGCTACAATCTCTGAAGGAGAGCGAGCACCTAGCAAAGACTCTTGTGAGAGCTTTCTCAGCTCATCACTCTTTTGAAAATAGTAGCCATAACTACGATACCAGTGCTCTGTGAGATCAGTAAAGCTGCTGCTTTGCAGCTTGGTTTATTTTCCAGAGGCTATCCGGTAAACACAGCTGCAGCTGCTGTTGGATGGATTGATTTTAGAGGTTGTTTTGACTAGTTGCTGCTTATGTTTTTGTTGGTGTTCTACTGCTTTCTTCTACTTCTCACAATACGATGGCCAAGTCAGAAGAAAACATCGTATCTGCTCACTTGAGGGCCTTCTGCCAGTCTAGAGATGTAATCTTTCTTATTTTATGCCTTCTTTTTCCCAGCACTGCCAAAATGGTTCTCAAAGATCAAGGATATGTGGGGGAATGTACTCACCCTCCTACAAGAAGGCCAGAACTGTGATCTGTGCTGTTACAAAATGACTCAAAACAAGGACACATTCACTGATCACAATCCAACTAAATGTTCCCTAAACTGAATGCATGCTCCATGAAACACACACAGTCCTGTGCCCCTAAAAAACTGTCGTTCTCTAAATACTGCTGGTCTAGCAACTATATATTTTAGGGTTACATGAATCCTGTCTGTGAAACACACCTTTTTCTTTCCCTTGGTAAAATAACAACAGGCTTTTCATGTCTATTGCAACATGCTTTAACTGGTGACCAGAAGGAACGTACAATTGGACCAGAACTTCACTGCTTAATAAGGTAGGTAGAATAAGCTTACCTAGTCTGTGCATTAGTTCCTCTTAAAAAGCTTTTTCTCATTTGAATTCTGTACAAATATGCGGTGAAGGGTTCTGTACAGGACTGAACAGTTTTATCTGGTTTTGGAAAGCAACTATGGATCATGGTTTGGAAACCATGGTTTTGGGAACCATGGATCATACCAGAGTTACTGGACCTTGTTTCTTAGTCTAGACTACGGTTTCTTAGTCTGCTGTATTTCTTGCCTGTATCATGCTGTGTGTTCAGCTGAGGCAAAAAACCATGTTGAAGAGGCAGGTTTTAGAATATATTTAGATTGAGAACTAAGAAGAGGGAAGTGGGATTTTCAAATCACGTTTGAAATTGTCAGCATTGGTTAGAGTGTGATGTTGGAAATTTCGCTCAATGTTTTAACACTCCAGTGTGCTTGAAGATATCATCGTCCTTCAGTGACTTAACTATAAATAAGGAAATGTTCACTGAATTAGGGATCATAAAAATTTTGTTCACCCTTAAACCAAGTATCTTAACAACTAGGCTAGACCTATGTTGACTCCATTTCCTTGGCCAAAGGAATGTTTAATTAGGCTATATGAAATGGGACATCATCAGGGAAATGGATGTTGTTTCTAAATTCTCTATGGTTTGGCAGTTATTCTTGTGCAAGATACTAACTGAAAACCCCTTCAGCAATGAGAAGACCAAACAAATCCTGGATGAGGATTTGACTTCCTGGATTAAAAGAGAGATAAATATGTCACCTAGTCATACTCTGAAAGACCATCTCTTCTTGATGTTTTATGATGAGACTGAGACACGCCTCCAAGAAAGTGTTCAGGATTGTGAAATGTGAGTAGGGATGGATGAGTACCTGTGCCATCCCAGGTGAAGTGCTTCAGTTTGGAAATGAGACCTGGTGTCAAGAAAATGCGAAGGCATGATATAGAACACACAGTCTTGTTTTAGTATGTCCTGGTGGCCGAACACGTCACAGGTCATTTTTAAATTGTGTTATGTGGAACGGGTGGGAGAATGCTCGTGTTGGCCTTCAACAGATAGAAAATCTTCAAGCAGAAACAGACCACCTGGAAAAAGTGAAGGCCAAATTCTAATTTTTCATCCCAGCTTTATTAAGAGTGTGGTTCTCCTTACGAAGTTCCGAGGAAGCGAGAGATTTTGCCCCTGATGAGCTGGTGATGCCTTGTCTCTGCTGGTGGCAACAGGTCCTAAGCATTTATCTTCTTCAGGCAAGGCACTCTGAGGGGATGGCCTTGTGAGCACCTTCCTCAAAACCTGCAGCTCAGCCCTGCCATTCAGCATTTGCTCAGTACCAACAGATTTCTGAGCCTTCCTTCACACCCCCCCCCCCCCCCCCCCCCCCTCTCCCCTGCCCCCCCCCCGCCCCCCCCCAACCCTCCCCACCCACCCCCCCCCCCCCCACCTATCCCCC
>WUAM01000209.1:179839-191535 GCA_024336885.1 Actenoides hombroni
GGGGGATGGGGCTGTGAGCACCTTCCTCAAAACCCGCGGGCCGCCCCTCCCATTTCGCAGTTGCTCCATACCAACCGGTTTCTGGGCCTTCCCTCCCCCCCCCCCCCCCCATAAGTCTACTTTGTTGCATACTTTTCTCTCAGGCAGTTGGGAGCTAACTGTGGGAGGAGGAACACAGGGACATGTTATCTGGAGGTGGGAGTGCAGTTATGGAGGTGGTGGACCTGCTGTGCTGGGAGGGGATCCAGACCCGGGGAAGGCAGGAGGAGCTGCAGAGATGGAGGTACCCCAGTGGGATACTACTGGCTGAGTTGCCTGGGAACTGAGCCCCACCACTCGCTTCTGGTCATGAAGGGCAGGACAGCATGGCGGATATTCGAGCACCACTTCTCCTAAATGTGAGCAATGGTCCTATGTGAGCATTTGTTATTAATATTTTTCACAGTCCCTAGGCCAACTACAAAACCTGGAGAAACAGGAGCAGTATTCCTGGAGTATAATTAAATTTCTTTTTTCTTCAAATCACATGATCCTCGAAAGCCCTCGATGCCTTCCTTGCCTTACCATTTTCCAAGCATGCTACATATTACCATGAAAATCAGCCTTCATAGCTTCTTATTTTCTTACTTATTGAAGTGCAGAGCAAGCTTCTCCTTGTCTCTTCATTTATTTGGGTGGTTTCCTGCTGTGATGGGAGCAAAGGTCTCTTCACTTGCTGCAGTAAGACATTCAGAAACTGCTACTGGTCACAGTAATTTGGTGTAGTCCTCCCAATACACATACCACGTATAGCTATGTATTTGTCCACATTGTTCTAAATCTCTCTGCATTTTTAATAAAAAAAAAGTCCAGGAGCTGAGATGATGTACTACAATATATCATTTTATATTGTACACTGAAAGGAAAGATGAGGAAAAAAACACCTGCATATGAGCTTTTAAAATATCCTTAGAGGACTGGGTGAGACATCATTTATTAGTCCCCTTAGTAATAAAAAAAGCACTCTTGTAAAACTGGCACAAGGGGGCAGATGTGCACCATTGAAAAGTCTTCATAGTTTAAGATTGAAATTCTGTTTATGAACCATCAGAATTAGCTGCAGGACATAGTCTGGTAGCTGTCTTGTTATGTGCATAAATGGCTATGTTAATTGTGGTTTAAGTAAAATTATACTGTATATTTAATTAGAATGAAAACTCTCCTTGCTACATAAAATCAAAAGGGTTTAGCAATACAAATTGTTTACAAAATTTGATTTCTGGTGCAGATCAATAGCAGAGATAACTAGGGAATAGAAATATGTTTCAGTAATGTTTTTCACTGGATCAGATGAGATGAGTCATTCAACTATCATTATTCAACGCTGAAAATATAACCATGTTGGCACCATATTGTGGTGGTGCTGGAAGGTATCCTAGTACTTAAAAATGCGTATGTGCTCCCTGAACAGTGGTCATTAGAAACCTGTGGTGGTGACAATGGTGGTGTCTTAGGAGTTCGTAGGGTTAAATATGTGTACAGAATGCTGTCTATGACTGCAAGAAGAAAACCAGTGCAGGAGGTATGGTCAAGGAAAAGCTGCAGTAAGAGATGCTGCAGCAACAGGGGTTTCATTACGCTATTAAGACAAATTAGTCTGCTGTGGAGACAACTACTCATTTAGTGACAGGATCTTTGGCCCCAGACCTCTCCTTGCTGTGATGTACATTGCATCTTCACTACCTGATCTGTTCCACATCTCATCTGAAGCAAATTAATGCTTTTTGATACTTTTTTTAAATTAAAAGACAAAACTCAAATGCTAGAGATAAAAGCAATAATTTTATTTCATGTGATTCCAATAAAACTGAACTTGTATTGCTGGCTGGACTTGGACTTAACATAGTACTTTGTTGCCCAAGCAATGCCAATTTCAAAATCATCTCCTGTTTAGAGTCTTCTGAAATTTTTCAATGTGCAGAGATGAAGTTTGCAGGAACAGGGGTATTTCATGAGAACTTCACTGTGGCTGAGTTGAAATTAATGGAATTAATACAAGAGAATAAGGTATTATACAGATATACAACATGAGTCTGCAATTCAGTGTTAATTTAGGAGACTATTTTTCTGTGGAAGGAAAAGGCACTCAAGACTATTTATCTTACTGTTTTATTGTTATAATACCATCCTGCCAGCAGATGATTAAAACTTGTCTTGAAGCAGTGGGGGCTCTGTTCAGCAGATGAGTAGATGATGCTGCGCTGCTGCCTTTAATATTTCCAAGCATATTGCTCAGTCTCACCTGCTTTGTTCTTGGTCAAAAATGAGGATGTTCCTGTCCAAACTTTTGATATCTGATTGTCAGAGTCATCCCTGACTGATGTTCCCTAAATATTTGATTTCTTCATTTTACCTAGTGACCTGTATTACTGACATGATGAAGCAGTTCCTTTGCCTTTTCTTTGTATAGATGCTTTCTACGTGAGCGTAGCTTTGATCTCTCTTCCACAGTTGCCAAATACGTTATTAAAGAATTCTTCATATGCTAGTTACAGTTCTTCTCTGAACTTCCTCCATTTTCTGTTTGTTTCTCTCATTGCCTAAAATGGATTTTAGTCAATGAGAATTAAGCTTCAACAGTAGCACAGAAAGAAGGAAAACTCTATTTTTCTCTAAGAGGTGAAGCCAGTTATGTAGGACCTAGATGTGGTCCATGACTGTGATGGAGAGAAGAGCCTGGGCAGCATGTCCTCCATAAGTCACTGCTGAGTCTTGGCTTCTGCTCCTCTTGGGGCTCTGTAGAAAATCTGCTGCTCTTATAGCTCCACTCATTTCCTCATGTTCATTAGGTCTACAATATTACATCTCTTTTACTGCTTTCTTCCCATTTTGGCTGCATGTGTCTGGGTCCTCTGTGGCTCTTCTCTAAACTTGGGTATCCTGGTCTTGGAGATCCAGCTCCAAACTAGAATTAGATAACATGGCAATGTAAAAATAATGTTGATGACCAGAGCATTTGGGATGAAAGTGAGTTCAAACTCAGGTCAATGTTGAGATCTAGGTGTGGCTATGTGGCTTCACCTCTCTGAGTAGAACTGAAGACTGGCTCCAGCCCTTGGGAATGGGCCTCTGGGAAGCTGTGCAGTGAAACCCTCCTTCTAGCTTTCTGTGTGATACTATGCAGGTTCCTCTCCTTTATTTGAGAGTATAATAAAGTGACTGATAAGTGATTTCTTGCCATGATTGCTCTTTTCCAAGCTTTGAGTGTAGATGCTATAGTTGCTTTTAAGGTATCTCTATGGCCTTGAATTTTCAAAAGTCATTGCTTGTGGTTCATTAAATTCCTTAGCTCCCTGACTTCTTTGCCTGCATATCACTGGGATGCATTTTTTAACATTTTTCTATGCACTCACTTTTCAGGTTATAGTAACTAGCTATTTCCACATAAATTTACTGCTGCTTTCAATTCATATTTTTGTTATGTGGGTTTTTTGTTTGTTTGTTGTTTTCATTTGTTTGTTTTGTTTTTGTTTTTACAATTTTATATTTTACCTAATTAATTATGACTACAGAATACCTGGATTCCTCTACTGTGTTTTGTGAATATACTAAAGAGCAGGATATACAAAATCTTAAGTTTAGTAGGAGATGTTAAATTTTGTTTATAGCTAGGTCATTGCCAAGATTTTATAGAGATACTTTGATTAAAATAAACACATTACTGAAAGCAAGAAGACTGAGTACTAAAATAAAGCTA
Organism: Actenoides hombroni; assembly: GCA_024336885.1. Taxonomy (NCBI): domain Eukaryota; kingdom Metazoa; phylum Chordata; class Aves; order Coraciiformes; family Alcedinidae; genus Actenoides; species Actenoides hombroni. Next base: position 183,576 of record WUAM01000209.1, read on the forward strand.
TTTAGCATGTCATAGTCTTTTAAATTCCAGTAAATTACTGTGTAAACCTGTGCTAAAAGTGATTTCTTTGCAATATGTTCCATTCTGACAGGATAGGTGCTAACATTGTAGAAGTATTTTTTAAACTTTGTCCATTATTTACACAATATGATCAAGACTATTTCTGACTATGATGAAGACTTAATTTATGGTCTGTGAAGAGGAAATGTCTGTCTTTGACACAATTCCCCAGCTTCATCTTTCAACCCTGGTTTGTTTTCTTTCCAAAGTTTTAGTTCTTGGTATTTATTAAGCTGCATTTGACAATACAGTTAGTTTTAGCCAATCCATTCTTGTAGATAGATCATCTTTGTCCTGGCATATTGTGCAAGTTGTTTCTGACCTCAGTCCCCTGTAAACATGGAAAACAGTATTTTCCAAGTTTTAGTAGATTTGTGATAAACATTACTGTATTTACTGAGTGTAAAGCACCAATTTAAGTTCAGCTGATGACTGTCCAGTGCTGAAGTTCAGCATGTCTCACAGCTGGACATGAGCTAATGAACACAAGATGGTCTACATGTAATAACTGTTTATTCTTTCAAGGAAAAAAAAATATAAAAAATTTATCCCCGAAAGCCTGTATGAAGCTTTTAAGCCAGACAGTTTTACAGACATGTTGTCATTCCTCAAATTAAGAATATTTCTCCACTGCCCACTTGTGCTGTAGGAGCTATGAATGGTGACTCAGTAAAGGACAATCTTCTGTGGCTGGTTTGTTCAAAGGTACTGACACAGAGTGCTGTAGAGCAATACTCTGCCATGCATAAAATCAAGTCAGTAAAGTTGTGCACATGCTCTTGAAGTACATTTTAGAACAGGAGGAGTACTATTCCCTGTGTCCTGACTCAATTTGTGTTTGCATTATTATTTTCTACTTTCATCATAATCTGTTGGTTTCAGTGGAGACAACACTGATTTTGTGGTACACAATATTGGTATACTAGGTAGGGTCCAGGCTGCTGTACTGACCACCTTTTTTCTGGTACAGAGTTGGGCTGTTGACTTCCTTATTACACTGGAATTGCTGCTGCTTCCCAAGATGGTTGGTATCTTTTGTAAGCAATAAGTAATTTACAGAGAATTTTTTATGAATTTTGCTAAAATAATTATCTCTGATGATGCTATGACTTAGAAGTCATGTTTCAAGAAGCTTCCGTATGCAATGACTAGAAAATAAGTCTCAATGAAACAATACTGGATTTTCCAGTGAAAACTTGGACAATGTTTCCTGAATATTTTAGTTACTGTTTCTCCTGGTTTTATATCTGTGCTTTGAGAAGGTCTTCCTGAGCAAGCAGACAGGTGATCTGCTCAGTCAGCCGCAGGTTTAAACTCTGAGAGAAGTGACAGGCAGAAGAAAGGAGAGAAAACAGGACAAAAGAACATATATCTGTCTTACACAGTTGAAAAGCACTTTTGATGTTTTTTTTCCTTCCTTGCCAGATCTTCAAACATCACCTGTCAAATAATTCAGAGGAATTTATTCTGTAACCCTTGTTGCAGCAGAATTCAGCGAGGATGTGACAGATGTTTTGAAGTTGCGCCAAAAAGCTCATGGTTCACCTCTTGCTTTCCTGGCTGAAAGCACCATCACTGCCAAACACCTATCAGAGGTGGTAAATAATTTTCAGGCCCAGAGCTGAAAAGATTATTATGGTCCATAGGTATCTCTTCCAGTTCTTGATTTCAAGTATTCCGTGCTTCATTTTGCTCATGGAGTAAATTTGTTGTGAAATGAATTGTACATTTACATGTTCTGACTGAGATCTTACTAGTAGTACTATACATCAGATGTTAAACGCAATGTAAAAAGAGAATCCATTGTATATATTGAGTTCATGAATCCTTTATTTCTGTCCAACATATAACAAAGAAAGTGATCTGTGCTGTCCAGAATGAGACCTGAAGTAATACCAAAAGGTAAAAGGCAATGACAAAATATATCTGGATACCTAAGATCAGGAGTGTCTTGTTATATCTTGGAAGTGTTATATGTCAACTCTTCCTTGCAAGAAATACAACTGGGGAAAAAATCATAGTTTATTAATAGCTTATTAATGACTGAGTAGCTTTTCTGGGTGGTTCATGTCATGGATGCGAAGCATCTAATTTAAAATTATCAAGTGGTTATTACGTGATTGTCCATTGGAAGAACATTATGAGGTAAAGTTTTGACCTCTTTACTTCCCTTAGATTTCGGTTCCTAACAATAGTTTGTATACAAGTTGGGCAAGTTGCATACTTTTATATAAACTATTGGAGGATGGCTCTCAATATTTTCACTTTTAAACAAGTCTTGTAGTAAAGGTGCTGCTTTAGTTGCTGTTTAGCAGCTCTCCCTTCAGCTTTTTTGATGTGTATTCCAATATATATATATGTCTGTCTGTCTATCTATCTATCTATCTATCTATCTATCTATCTATCTATCTACTTCTAACCATTATAACAAATACATGAAAACCTAATTGGGACTTCGCTGGTTAGAATTTAATTTTGGTTGTGAAAGACAAAATGGAAAGCATAGATAACAACAGTTCTGTGAGTTGTTTTACCTGACATGATGTATGTCAGTGAGAAAAGGAACCAGCCCTGCCTGACCAGCCGTTTGTTCCGTGCCATCATTATTACACTTGCAGAAGTGTCTGTACAGTGAACAAAATCCAGCAACTGAGCACAACTACAGCTAACCCACAAAAAAAAGAAGTTTGTTTTAACCTTGATCAATTCCCCATCCCAGGTCCTGGCATTGCTGATGAATGCAAGCTGCTATTCAGTAGTAGAGGTCAGCCAGGAAAGAGCAAAAAACCTGTCAGAGCTTATTAGTAGAAGATAAATTTCTAGGTTGAGAATCTTTCCTCAGTGACATTACAGCATTATTTTCACTGCTGTTTCCCACGTAGGATATCTTTATTTAATAAAAAAATTTAAAAAATAATTAAAAAAATCAGGTTAGATTTATGTAGGTTTTTGTTTGGTTTTGGTTTGGTTTGTTTGTTTGTTTTTTAGAAAAAGGTCTTTCCCTATCTCTCAGGGTATCTACAATAAAGAGCAATGAAGTTTTAGTCTTGGTAAAGAACTGTAATAGAAACAGGAATAGTAAAAGCTAAATGTCCTACCTTGCTAACACTGCTAACACCAGTTTAATTTCATCAGAGGTAGACATTCAGGAAGCCCTGGTATGGTGTGATGTTTCACTGGAGATTGTCATGCGGTTTTCATGGTACATTTGTCCGATCTAGATGAGGTTTGATACAAAACATAGATGAAGAGTCACGTAGTCCAAGAGCAGTAAGAATTTTAAAGTCAAATTTTGTGTGAAAGTAGAAACATAACCATCAGAAATTAAATTCTTCTGACAATGTTTTGAGCTTTTTCCTACTCTATAAGCCAAGCAGCCTGCTGCTTGAAGGAAGATTGCTGAGAATCTTGAGCTAAATATGGGATGTTTTGCTATGCAGCTTGGGTAAATGTATTTGAGGTATGTTAAGATAGATAGCCTGGATCCTGTCAGCTGTGAAGCCATGGTGTGCAAAGTAAAAGGGGATCAAGGAGCTTGGTGAGAGCTTCAGTGTTTTGCTGTGCTGAACTCTACACTATCATAGCTGTCAATACTGAATTAGCTATGTCAGGGCTAACTTGGATATGTTTACCTGAACCTCTTGGAACACCAGGAGACATTCTCATTGTGTACTTCCAGCAAATATGGGAGAAACTATAATGCAAAGTACTCATTAGAAGATAATCAACAATCCACATTCTGGCATCAGCAAAACTTAATGGGATTCATGGGGGTTAGGGAAAGCATTGCAATTTTTTGAGATGAGAGTGTGCTAGCCAAAGTAGAGACTGTGGGTGAGAAGTTGTGCTTGGCTCTTTCCCTGATTATGTCCAAGGGGAAAAATAGAAACAAAGATCTAATAAGCCCAAAAAGCAAAAGGTAGTCTGGGGCTTGGTTTTGCTTGAACTATACTAATACCAAACACTTAAGAGTGAAATTCAGACACTGTAGAGCTCACTGTGGAACATTAATTTCTGCCCTTGATTTTCTGAGCAAAGATGTTTTCCTGTGTGCTTAGGAGAGGAAGACTGAAGTTTTTGTGAAAAAGAAAAATGTCCACTTTCTTTGTTTCTTAAAAAGGAGAAAATTCCTGGGTTACCTGAAAAATCAGTGCCCTTTCACTTGACAGTCTTCAGCTGTATCTTGAGCAAACTTTGTCAGGCTGTTACAAGAAACAGATGTTCATTTTATTAAGATCTGTCACTGCATATTTATCTATGCTGTATGTGTGGTCTTGCAGCAGAAAAATGTTTTGTACCAACAATATCTGCATCTTGTTTTATAGAATGTTTATAATATTAAAGGAACAACATAGAGGTATCTTTAAAAATAAGTAATGTAGCATTTCATGTTAGTGTTCATTGCTTTCAAGGTCTATATTTAGAAACAAGCATGTAAACTTCTACTTGGGCCAGCAGAGATAAGAACACAAGAAAATTACAGATGTCAGGTTGCGTGTGTCTTGATTTTCCATGAAGACCTGAAATAATGCAAATTATAGACCCAACACTCTTTATAGGTGTTAAAAAACAGGTAGGGGGGTTCCTCTCTCTCTGATGACAATTCTTTCCCTTCCTTGTTCCTAACCTGTGGGCATAAACTCATTAGCAATAATAGAGTTGTTACCTTCAGTGTAAAATTTTCCTCCACAGGAATCTAAATATATTTTTTTTCATCAAAGAAAAGATCATGAATGTGAGTGACTACTTTATAAAACAAGACATTATATAAGGAAAGGGAACTGTGTTTGAATGCCTAAGCTTTCTGCAGGCAAGCCCAATTAGCAGTAAAGGAGGTTTGACTTTATGGGAAAACTATGATGGTAACTCTGTTAGAATGAAAAAAGACAGACTGTTTTCTGTCTTTATACCTTTTAAAAATCTTACATCCATTTACACTTTTTTTTTTGCTATTGAATTTCTAACCTATTCATCAAGAGACAGATACTTTGCACATTATAGTGTGCTTTTGTATGTGTATATTCAATAGGTCTTTTCACTCCTGGAAATCCGCTATTAGTCATATCACAATATTTGCTTATGTCTTCTCTGCATCAGGAAGCTTCTTTCTCTTCAAGTCTGCACACAGTAACAACATTTCCTAATTTCATACAGACCTAGTATATCGGAGTAACCAATTGAGCAGTTGTTCAGTTGATGAATTAGCTGTATGAATTAGTTGGTCCTCTGCGCATTGTATATGCCCAGGCACTCAATGCAGAAGTCCCAACTTTCCCATCACAGCAGCCCTGCTAGTTGCTCCCCTCCCCTTTCTCAGCAGACAGGCATAATGCCTAAAATCTCTTTGGTGATGGTGAAGGCCACCTGTCTTAATTTTAAACCTGACATACCCAGTGTAGTGGTGTAATTCAGGCTTTGTCTATCACACATCCTGTGTCCTGGAATACAGGAGGGCAAGACTTTTAAAAAGCATTGGGTTCTTCTTCCTTTCCCCTCCCCTGCACCATCCCAGCAAATAAGTGCCATGTACTCATGAATCATTTATGTATGACTAATTTTTTTAAGCTATGTCCACTAGAGCATGGAATTGCATATATTTAAATATACTTAAAAAATTCTAAAATTAACATAACACATACAAAATCCCTTGAGAGGGACTGAATGCGTTTCTCTCTCTGAGATTGCAGTTTAATAAAAACACCAGGACTCCATAATAGATTTTATGTCTGAAATGTAAAATTCCAAAGTTACTGTGCATCCCCAGAACAACCATATATCATCATTAAAACGGGGCAGGTAGTGAGAACTTATTTATAAACATGACTTAATGCGATGCAAGCTACTGAGTCATTCTTTTCTTCTAAAGATTTGGTGAGAAATGGGCAGCAAAAAAGAGACTGATTTTTGAAGCCTTAATTCTGTTAGCTGTGTTATTTCAAATGGAGAAAAAAGAATGAACAGCCTATGCCTTTACAAACTCAAAACATATCTTTGTAATTCCTCCAATTCGTCACTCTGATATTCACCTTATATACAGAAGAAGAGTATGACTGAAGTTAGCATCCCTTGTCCTGCTATCAGTAGCAGCATTTTGTGTTGTATCAGATGAAGTTCATTCAACATAACTCTTCACTGGCCTTGGAGCCCAGGCAGCAGCTGGATATTTGAACAGCTATTAGGGGCTGTGTAAAGTTTAGAGACCCGTTTTTAAGTGCAACCTTGAGTCCTCGGCAGTTTGAAAGGCTGACATAAGCATAGTATATGAATCACAAAACCCTCTAAACCCTTTTGCAGCAGAGTGCAGCTTTTAAGAGATGATTTAACTAATAATTTTCAGTAACTCTAGAAGGGCAACATGTTTTAGTAAGGTATTGGAACTATTATAATAACAGTGCACTTTTAGAGACAGCAGTAGGCAATAGAGTCTGTAGGGAAAATAAGGATAGGAGAGATCATAACAATTTGAGACTTGATGCTGCAGCTCACTCCAGGAAAACAGAATTTACTTAAGTTCCCAAAGCTTCAGAACCAGGCACAATCTAATGTAGAGAGCAACAATAATAAACTCCAAATTCTCTTACTGTTTTCTTTATTCTACTAGCCAGCACTTTTGACTTACAGCTAAAACATTAATGTTCCAGGATAGAAGAGGAAGCCTTTTCTGGACAGCTGTTTCCATAGCTCCTGCCTCATTGCATCCTGTTTTGACAGTAAATGGAGGTGGCTTTTCAAAGTCTGATAATTACCACAGTAGCTTAAACATGATAAAATAACAAAAATGAATTTATTTTCAGTCATTTGGATAATGTAAGCAGTGCTGTATGATCATTGGGTATCAGGTTTCACAATTTGCTGTGAAAGGACCAACAGCGTTATAATGAAAACAGACAAAATTACTGTATCAGCTCCTAGAAAGTAAAATCACACTGAGGATGTCACCCCAATGTTACAACTCTCTGACTCTGATATTCTACTTGATTAGTGTGCACTAATAAGCAAAGATCTGATTTATGTTGTCACTCTAATTGACCAGGCAGCAGAGAAGCAAAGGTTTATTTGCTTATAGGACAAGAATGTAGTGGAAATAGCTGCATGTACATTATAAAGTGTGTTTGTAATATTACTATTTCAATTTTCTTACTCTTTTGCAGCTAGGTTTAGCCTGTGGTCACAGTAGAGTGTCATTTTTTTTGTGACAAAGCCATTGGAAACAGAATGTGAGTAAGGTGCCATAATTACTTGGCTGTGCTGCAGAAAATGTTCAACTCTGATATCAACATTATATTTTTTAATGATAAGATTAACTACATTCACCTGATAAGTATTTTAGACAAAAATTGGTCACTCTAATAATAATAGTATTTTTATACATTTAGTGCTTTGTATCTATCAATTAGTCAATACAATATCCTTATGAGGTAGATGACTAGACTTTAGTACTCTTCTTTTACAACAGATAAAATGAGTCAAAAGGCAACTGACTGCCTAAGGCTATGCAATGATAGAGAGAGTTGCAGAATCTGCATTAAAGCTGTGACAAATTTCTGAACATGCTGCTCGTTCAGTGATACATGTTCTGCATAGATGGCCGATAAATTATGAGGAGTGCAAAGCTCCCTGTTGATAGAGAGACGAACTGTAGATGTTTTTTTAAGAGCAGTGTACCTTCAGTGGAACTGTGTTTTATTTAAATATTTTTTAAAAGTCATTCTAGACTACATTAGTTTACCAGCTCAATGTAAAATAAAACAGGTATAAAAGGAATAGCATCCAGATTATGAACCAAAGTAAATAAATTAGTAAAAAGTTCATCAAGGACCTTTAAATACCTGAATCTGCATGGTCACTTTTTGGCTGCTGCTTTAAATAATCCATGTTTGAGGTGATATTGAATATGTGC
>WUAM01000209.1:219566-241901 GCA_024336885.1 Actenoides hombroni
ATTCTTATTATTATTAATTTCCTTTTCATTAAAGCTGTTCTAGTTTCCTTTTCTAATCACTAGGTCTCTCTCCTTTATTCCCTTTCCCTTCCCCTTTGGGGAGGGAGGGGGGTTAACAGAGAGTGTCTGTTACAGGTCTAGCAGACTGCCCTGGCCCTAAACTGTAACAAGAACCAAAAAAACCCAGTTAATATGATGAAACCTGCTCTGTCCTCTGCCCTTATGTGTACAAACACTCACTGCTAGGCTTTAGGAGCAGACCTCGCTGCAGAGCTGAGCTGAAGACCAGCCTGCTGACTGCACAGAGCCAGGTACTCCTCTGGGAATCTTGCACTAAATAGTTTAATTTTTCATTCTCTCCACCCTCCATGATTGCTATAGAAGGAAACTTTATTTTTCTTTGCTTAAGTATCTCTTGCCAGTTGAATTCTTTATGAAATGAATCTATTCTTTAATAGTAAAACCAGTTGTTCTCTGAGTGCCCAGTCCCTTGAGCTGGATGGCAGGGATAGGGAGCAGAATGAAGCCCCCATACTCCAAAGGGAAGTAGTGTGCGATCTGCTGCTCCACTTAGATGCACACAAGTCTATGGGGCTGGGTGTGATTCACCCAAGGGTACTGAAGGAGCTGTTGGAAGTGCTCACCAAGCCACTTTCCATCATTTATTAGCAGTTCTGGCTAACCAGGGAGGTCCCAGTGTCCCAAAAATGGATTCTTTATCTGGTGTGCAAAATCCAATCCACACACAGAGACGAGATGTCAAGTTTACTACAATCTTGCCCAGAATCGGGTGCTAACAGGCTAATGCTAAGAAACCTAGCACACCATAGTGACAGGGCAGAGAATATTTATATACTGAAAGTAGAGATTAAGTTGCATTGTATCTATTGTCCCCAATTGGCCTGGGGCTAAAATCGATAAGGGTGTTTTGTTTTGGGAGTTTGATTTAACTGCAAACTGACTTCCTGTCCCCTTAAACAATGTCCTCCATGGGTGGTTCCACCTATTCTTGTTAATTGATGCTCATGTGGGGTGTTCTGGTACCTGTTGTTATCTGTAGGGATAATGATGCATTCTGTTGTGGAACCAGTCTATCAGCCCAGCAATTATCACACTAGGCACAGTCATTCTGAGTCCCTTTAACACCAGTGGACTGGAAGTTAGCAAATATGATGCCCATCTACAAGAAGGGCTGGAAGAAGGATCCAGGGAAATATGGGCCTTGGTGCTGGGGCAAGGTTATGGAGCAGATCATCTTCTGTGCCATTACAGTGCCCATACAGGACAACCAGGCCCAGTCAGCAGGGGTTTATGAGAGGCAGCTCCTGCTTCACTAACCCAATCTCCTCCTATGACAAAGTGGCCGCTTAGTGAGTAAGGGGAAGGCTGTGAATGTTGTCTACTTGAACTTCACTACATCATTTGACACTCCTTCCCACATCATTCTCCCAGGGAAACTGGCAGCTCATGGCTTGGATAGGCATGTGCTTTGCTGGATAAAGAACTGGCTGAATGGCCAGGCCCAAAGAGTTGTGGTCAATTTGTTGCCCAATTTGTTGGTCAATTTGTCAAGTTGTGGTCATTTGGTGGCCAGTCACAAATGGTGTTCCCCAGGGCTCAGTAATGGGGCTAGTTCTGGCTAATATTTTTATCAATGATCCGGATGAGAGAATCGAGGGCACCCTCAGTAAGTTTGTGGACAATATGATACGACACTCCTGAGCCTTCTTGGTTCTCCATGGTGCCCTGGGACATTCCCCACAGACATCTTCCTACTGAAGTGCTTTTGTCCATCTTTACTCAGTCCCCAGTCACAGCCTTCTCTCCTCAATCACTCCATCACATCCCATTCTGCTAACTGTATCTATTTTGGTGACTGGCACCTCCTGTTGCCATGCCTGTAGCTGATTTTGTGGGGTTTTTGCGAAAAGGAAGAAGGAAGGTCTTAATTTCCTCCTGCCCCTCCAACCCAGGAGCAACCAGCAATTATTAAAAACCCAAAATCCATATAGAAGAGACCGTAGGGATATATCTAGGGAGGAGTAGACATATGGTAATCCCAGGTGCAGCTGTGAAGTCCCCAGGACTTGGCAAAGCACATTGAAACCCCAGAGCAAAACAGTTCTTGGAGAGAGAAGGGTGAGAGCAGGGAGGTAAGTGATGTTGGACTGCCTATGTACCCACTTCTTATCTCTCACTGTTAGCAGCTAAGCTAAATCTATTTTTTTGTTGTTGTTGTTTTTGTTTGTTTGTTTGTTTTCCTTGTCTTCTCTATCACAGGGCCAAGACCTGGGAGCATATCCCATGCAGTTGGCCCCTTGTGTCACAGTGAGTCTCAGTTGTCCGTGGGAAGGAAAATAGCTGAGACCAGACTGGAGCTGCCTGAAGTAGATAGCAGGCTAGTTCATCCTGGTAGGCCATAAGTCAACCTCAGGCTAGATATTAAAAAAAAAATTAAAAATCAGAATTTACATTTAAGGTTTTATTTCATGTGGTTTAGGTCTTCAGTCCTTGGTATTGTCTCAGCCACTTCAGCTTACAGCCTGGCTGGGTCTGTGCTGTCCCAGCACTAATAGGGCCTGGAGAGCAGGATTGTATTGTTTTCAGATTCAGGCTGATAACATTTATGCAGCCTGATACTCATTTGTACACACTTCCCAAAGACTTTTTTTGATGTGGATTTGGAGACCTCAGTGCCAAGTTCCCTACTGGGGGTGCTCCTGAGGAATAATAGAAATGCTCTAAGTTGAGTTCTGGGACAAGGCAATGGGGTACCTTTAGTCATAAGCTGTGTTTGCACAGCAGTGCATTGTAAAATTCTCTGAGAATAGCAAGGAACAAGCAATCACTACTAGCCTGGAGTCAGAAAGAAAATTCCTCTCAAAGCTTTGGCATTATATGTTTGTCTTGCATTTTCTTCTGCAGCAGGTGGTGCTACCATCGTTAGAGAAGGATATCAGATTTGAAAACCCCCAGACAATCTGTGTGCTCCTTTGTTCCCCTTCTTTCTGCCTCTGAGGAATCTGGAGGTGAAGTGCTTGTTTTCCATTCTATCCTAGAGTCCAGGAAAGGTCTGTATCGTATAGAATATTGCTTTTCACTGCAGTAGGGTTCCTTGTTTCTGTTGCACACCAGTCTTGAATTCTTGTGTAAAGTGTTATAAGAGTTTGTAGTGCAAGGTGACTACCTGAACAGCGAGACATTGAGGATATGTGACATTTCTCAGTGCTTGTGCATTGCAGCATGCCGGGAAGAGAAGCTATGCACATGAAAGCAGTTGAGAGAGAACATTTGGGGAAGGGGGAAATTCTTTTAATAGGAAGAGGAAAGGCACAGTGGTCTCCCAGGTGGGAAAGGCAGGCAGCAGGGAGGAAGGGACTGCAGTTCTGCACAAAGTTCGTCATGCGGGCTTTCATCTTCACACATGTCTGAACATATGGATGGTCTTCCTGCTGAATACGTGAACCTCCTACCTGCCAGAACTTGTGTGGTCATCCTCAGAGAGGCCAGGTCTGAGGTGCTGCGTGCCATGTCACTGAGGTCCTGTACAGTACAAGCCATCCATCAGACCTGAGGCCACACACAGGTTTTGTCCAGAATTGCCTCCAGAGTGCAAGCCTGCATTACTGAGCCTTAATTCTATTTTCACTTATCATTTCCAGCTGTTTCAGCCTGCAGTACTAGATCTTTTATTAGTAACAGCTGCACCAAATTTCAGAGGCAATGTTCTTGTTAATTTTGCCTGAAGCAGATTCTGAAAGGCTTTAAATGTCTCAAATGTACTTACGTGCGTTTAATATTTGTGTTACCATTCGACAGCAAGTGAAGAACAGAATTAAACACAGAGAAATAAAATATTATTAAATATGTCAACTACCTTTAGCTTTTATCTTTCTGCTACCATATTTGTTTTGGAGTTTATGAACATGATAAATCTCAGGGACTAAGTGGAGTCTATTCACTCTATTAAGGTTCATTTTCTTTTAATACTCTAATCCCCTCAGGATGCCATTTGCCGTAATTGTTTCTTGAATGATCCTCCAGTGTTTAAGCTCCAGTCTCTGACTCATAAGCTATTCTGCATACACTTGTGGCTCTGTGCAAAGAAAAATGGGACACATGACATCTGTTTCAAATTCGTTTTTCTTTACTTTGCAATTATGCCCCTTATACTCTTATCTGTCTCCCAGAAAAAAAAAAAATAGTCAGTGCATTTGGCGTTAACTATACTATTTAAGATTTTATATACCAAAATTAAATCTCCTCAGACTGCATTTTTATAGTCTATAAATTCAGATTTTTATGATCTCTTCTCATACTTTTTTGTCCTTGGATGAATAGTACTGCCCTTATTCTGAACTTTACAAACATTAGGCAGACCCATGAAGTTGTGTTGGACAGAATGATAGATATCATTGAAGGGAGAGTGCAGCCAGACTGCACTTTTTCCACTCACAACTGGTTTTGACTTGTGGCTTAAATTCTACATATATGTTCACATTCAGTTCTGTTAAAATTCCTTCTCATTGTTTAGATTAAGCTAGTTTGCAAGAAAGTATTTATTTTCAACTGTTCAATATTTTTAGACTAATATCTGTTACTCTCAACACTACAATTTTATTTCCATAGAAGTCTTACTGCAAAGTGACAAACAATCTTTTTAAAAGTATCCCATCTGTGTTCCTGGTAAAGCACCTTCTTTGTCTGCATTTTTGAAGTGTTTTTCCAGCCTGACTTGAAAAGTCTCCAAGTTTCTCTGATTTTCTTTAGAAACTATTTTAGTCTTATAGAACTTAGTATCAGGAAGGATATTTGACATTCAACCACGTCATTGCTGATAACTTTATTTTCTCATATGGAACTAAAGGATGCCTTACAACTCTTAGCAAGAACCCCTCCCCTTGCCCTTTAATAGTACACTTAGCCAAGCTACACATACTCAGCCCTTTTAATTTCCTCCTAATTCAGTCCCACATTGGTGTGAACATTCCTGTTTCTGCCTTCTGAGCTCCAACTAAACCCCCCTGGATGTGACAAAAGAGCCCCAGCTGAGTGGAGTACTGCAGTGCAATAGCACCAGAACCTGTCCTGCAGCTTTGCCAGCTGTTAGCAGCGAAAAAGGCAATGGAGCCATCACAATTTACACCAGCTGCAGATTTCCTTCCATGCTTAATCTCATGAACCCCTGCTATTGTATTGCTATTGAATTGCAACATGATGCCTTCATTTAAGTACTCTAAAACTGCTCAAGTATTTTCTGTAGGTACATCTCCTTGCAAGTACATCTTATATGTAATGCTCCATCACTCAAACTTCTGTTACAGTATTGACACTTCCTACATTTCTCATTTGTATTGACTATTTAATGAATAGAAGTGTATGCGTTTATTTTAATGTATCTAGTTGTGGGATTTTTTGATCATATTTCTATGATTTCCTGATCTGTTTTGTGCTATTTCTTTGCTACAACCAGTTTTTGCTGCCCTTTCAAAGCTGCTATATGCAAAATTTTGCTATACAATTCTATGCTGTACTACATATATTAAATATATATCATACTTATACTTTACATTTATAATACTATGTCTCAACCTTTACATTTCCATAGCTCATGTTTCTTTCCTCTTCTAGGTGACTGATAAAAAATGAAAACATCAGTATGTGCAGAATTTTATCAAAGGAGAATCATAGAATCCTAGAATGGTAGGGGTTGGAAGGAACCTCTGGAGATCATCGAGTCCAATGCCCCTGCCAGTGCAAGAACACCAAGGGCAGGCCACACAGGAACAGATCCAGGTGAGTCTTGAAAGTCTCTAGAGAAGGAGACTCCAACCTCTCTGGACAGCCTGTCCCAGTGCTCTGTCACTCTCACAATAAAGCAGTTTTTCCTCATGTTGAGGTGGAACTTCCTGTGTTTCATCTTGCTACCATTACTTCTCATCCTGTCACAGGGCACAGGTGAAAAGAGACTGGCCCCTTCTACTTGATACCCACCCTTCAGATATTTGTAAACATTAATAAGATCCCCTTTCAATCTTCTCTTTTCCAAGCTAAACAGCCCCAGGACTCTCAGCCTTTCCTCATAAGAGATCTTTCAGTCCTTTTATCATCTTCGTAGCTCTCCATTGGACTCTCTCTAGTATTTCCTTGTCCCTCAATATGGTTAGGAACTGTTGATTTTATTCATGGTCTGCATGTAATTTTTGCAAAATTTTTAGCTTACAGTACTGTTTTTATTAAAGCTGCTGATTTTCATCCAGATAGGGCTTAGTGACACACACTATTTACAGTAGGCAAATACAGAATGCAAACTTTAAAATCTAATTCACACAAAACCTTCTTAAGCAACTTTTTAACAACTTTTCTAAAGTGATATGAAAATTTCTATGCTCTGAATTTATACTGAGGTTTTTTTCCACTGAAAGAAAGGAAGAGAGAGGGAAAAGTGTTAAGTGGTGAGTAGTGGAGAAAGCAGTCTTTCTGTCATCAATTTATGTTTCCTTAGAAAAGACAGAAAAATAAGAAAGAGAGAATTCGGAAAACATGTATCTTTTATTTCCTCTTTTCCTCATGAGGAAAGTAAGGAGAAAATTAGAACAGTGTAATTTGTCTTTCTTTTCTTTCTCTCTTTTTTTTTTTTTTTTCTAAAGTGCGTCCAATTTTTCATATTAAAATAGGGGCATTTTAAACTTGAGTTTGTTCTTACTGATGATAGTTTGAGAACAGTGTGAAAAATAGTCATGAATTTTCAGTAGGTCCTACTGAAGCCATATGGCAAATGTTATTTAAGATCAGGAGGGGTTTATGTAAAGAGTATCTGTATGGCTGAGTAGTCCCTTTCTTAAGGTCTTTTCTACTCCCCACCTTCTTTTCCTAAGATGTTAGTGTGACTGTTAATGCCCATAATCCTTCATTGACATAGTTACCAACAAATGAAAAGGAGCTGTCCCTCCTTTGCACAGTGAGGGCTAGTCAAACACAGTTGATCAGGCTGGAAACAGTGCAACAGTCAGGGATGTATCATCAATGAAATATGCAGCAGAGAGTAAGCAGAGTGGAAAATACAGTGATAGGTTCTGGGACATTGCTTTTGCAGCCACACACCTTAATTGTTCAGTTTGCTGAGTCTATGGAGATGTTTTCAGCTTTGGGATGTATCATTTTCTCCCTGCTGCTCTCAGTTGACAAATTTCTCTGGTGGCAGGTGTTATGAAATCTGATAGACTCATCAGCCTTAATAGGAATGTTCTGCTGCGTAGAGACTGCTCCTGGGCTTTCCAGAAACCACAGTGGGTGCTTCAGCTGAGCACCATACTTGTCTCTCTGTGCCTTGCTCTGCCAAAGTGCAGGATTCAACCAAAGCTTATGTCTCATCATCCCTGAGCCTTTTTCTTTATTACGCTAGAGAAAATCAATTGTTGTAGCATAGAAATGTAGGTCATTAATATATGTCCTCTTTCCTTCTCCTTGAAATGACAAGTTTAGATGATTAATCTCCATGCTATAAATTTTCAGCTTTAGCTTCTGAACAGAGAATGTCAGAGAAAGTGGTACATATATTCTTTAAACTAAGTGGCATGAGGCAGCAGCCAGATAAATAAATTTTCATGTTCAGAGCTCTAAGTAATAATAACAGTATTACAATGAGAAATATGTGAGCTCGCGTGGATTAAACTATAGTGAGTAAATACAGAGCAACTGCTGGGAAAGCTTTGTGAATAATGGGAAAGCCTTGGCTAGGCACCTCTACAAAGTGAACAGCAGCCCTTTGGGGAGTGTATGGTACCTTTGTTACGAAGGGCTGTGGGTGAACACAAGTAAAGAAAATAAGAGTATGCCTAGGTGACAGGAAAGGCGTTTTGCAAGTATTATGCTGAAGGCAAACTAGTGAAAGAAGACAGGAGAACTGAAAAAAACCCCCTTTGCCTCATCAAAATGCAATGCTCAGGGAAGGAAAACAACTGATAAAGGGAAGGGAGAACAGTATCACTGGTGATCAATTGTCTTTAGAAAGGAGAAGTCAGCCATCACATGGTGAGGTGTTTAGCATGCGAGGGGAGAACAGATGGTGGGTGAAAATACCTCATAGATATCTGGCATTTTATCCCAGCCGCTGTATAGAAAGAAACCTCCACCCTTTCATTGTTGTTCAGTAATAGAGGGAACTTGAAACTCAAGTCCACTCAGGAATTTTCAGAATACTGCTTCGAAATTCAATGAGAGCATAAAAGTTTCTTTTCAGAAGCAGCTTTTCCAAGACACTAATGGGATTAAATGCTTAATTCCTATTGACTTTTAATGTGAGTTAGGCAGCTGAGTTCCCTTTATGTCTTTGAAAAACTCCTTGTTAATCTTCACAGTTTACAATTTGCCCTCTGAGATTGCTCTCTTAAAATAAATAAACTCTGATCCTCCTGAGAGTTTGAAGGGCTATACATCTTGCAAAATCTTCCCCAGGAATGCAGTATTTGTGGTAAGGGAGAGTTCTTGCATGTTATTTTGCTCAGGATCTCTTACGCAGTTTCATGGAATCAGAGAGCCTGAATATCCACCAGTTCAACTACTAACTGAAAGTAAGAGTGCAGAGCAAAGCTTCTCAGTCCTGTGATCCACTGTGGCAAGAGCAAAGCTAAATCACTATTGTGATATTTGATACATGATTAATAAAGTCTGATGTTATTTAATGATACTATTTGGGTAGAAAATCTCCACCAAGTCCCATGAACTGACCACTTGCTTGTGACTCCTCCTTAAGGAGAAGCTAAGCAGAGAGATGCCCTTGACCAAAGGTCACATATTGTGAGCAACTGCTTCCATTGTATCTTTCCAGACTTAAAAAGCCAGAAGCGCCTCTAAGTTTTGAAATAAGCTGCACTACTTGAGCTAATTCCCTGAGAGTCTCATCTGCAAACATCTTTGCTGCTTCAATAATTCACGTTGTTTTATGTTCTCCAAGGTATATTACTCATGACTTGATTAGTGGCCATATCACATCCTGAACTACCATCATCCTTCACTAAACCATAAACAGATGTGCGTGCTCCACACCCACCTAATAGAGACTTCCCTGTTCACATTACAAATAAGAGCAAGAGTAGGTTAGAGACGCAGTGTATGGAAGCAGAATGAAGACCATGGAAGCACCAAGATAAAAAAAGAGACAGTAAAGTAAATGTATATTCCCTGTGTCAATCAAATGGCAGCAAAGCCAGGGTAATTCAAACTGCCAAACTTAAGAGTTACCTCTGAAGCCAGTGAAGAAATCTTGCACAGATAATCTCTACAAACTTTGAGTGATAATAATAATCGGCGAAGTCACAAACATTCCAGATTCAGTGAAAGAGTTTCAATCTAATTGCCCTCGGATTTGGCAAACCTGAATACAGCCAGAACAACTTTTGAGATGAGATTAAGGGTGACATTTTATGAAACATAATAAAACCAGTAAATGAACAGAAAGAGCAGGTGCATCTTGGAGGAAGAGAACAATGTATTTTTCCAAAGACAGCAGACGCTCAATATTCATTTCTTGCTTAAAATTTTAAAGTCCTTACATTTTATTTAAAGTCAAATGTTTCATAGAATCATAGAATGTTAGGGTTTGAAAGGGACCTCCAGAGATCATTGAGTCCAACCCCCCTGCCAAAGCAGGATCACCCAGGGCAGGCCACACAGGATTGCATTCAGGCAGGTTTTGAAAGTCTCCAGAGAAGGAGACTCCACAACCTCTCTAGGTGGCTTGTTCCAGTGCTCTGTCACTCTCACAGTAAAGAGTTTATGTTACTCTCTTTCTAAATTTAGCAACAAAAAGTATTTTACAGAGACTGGGATTGTATCAGTCATTTAGACTTACACAGGCTTTGTGAGGGAAGGTGGCTTTAGAAACAGTCCACTTGCCGGTAGACCAGAACTGTCAGCCTCTTGTATCCTGGAGTTTTTGTTTGCACCTGAGAAGTTAGTGATTCAGTGGAAGCCAAGTTTAGATTTGTAAGTTTCTTTGATTTCCATGGAAATCTGGACAAAATGGATTTTGCACAATTTTGCATAAAGATTTAGCAAGATTCCTTAACTATGATTATTCTTCTGGATATAATATGAAGAAAAATAACTTCACAAACAATGACCAATTCATATAATTGTTTCTGTTTCTGATTAGCTTGTCCAGAATGAAGATGAGGTTCTCTTTGCATACTTGTGAAGTTATGAATCTGTCTGAGCAGTCAGTGCTGTTTTGTTTTCTAGTGTGCAGCTGAGTCCCTGGGGTGATGGTTTGTGTCTTGCGTTTGTTTCCCAGCCTACCAACAAGAGCAATTGTCTTCAGAAGAAGAAATTTGGCATATTTAGTTAGCTATATTTAGCATGACTGTAACTTTTCAAGCCTTTTCATTATTTATTAAATAACTGTTCCTGTGTTACGACTCATACATTTAAGGCTGGTTTTGGCAAATCAGATGAAAAAAAAATAGCAATATGCAGAATAGTTTAGAAGTATAGCAATAATAAAAAAACCCAGCATAGCTGATTTTACAAGTAGTGAAGATTCTCAGGATGTATATACATCTTCTGATCTATTTCATGGTGAAACAGAACAAAAATTTAAACCTGTCTATTGATGGCAGAAAATGTTGGTAAGTCCCATTCCAGAACATATGAAAAATCAAGTTATTAGACTTATTAGACTTCTCTGGAATTGAAAGATTAAAACAATGAGTAGATGTTTAACACTGCTGATTTTTAGTTATCCTTCTTCTGGATGGCTGACTATGCTTATATACAGACCAGCACCAAAATGCCCCAGTTGCTCTGAAGTTGTTACCTGGGACACTACAAGTTGTGTAGGTATTTCAGAACCTGGGCTTGCATGGGTTTCTCAGGAAATATAGCGGCTTTCCAAGGTATGCTCACACCTATGCTGCTTCTGGCAGCACAGTAACTCTATGTGTACTGGATGGGTAAGTATCCTATTCCTGCATAGCTTGAGTTGGTGAGAGGAGTTTACTTATCCTTATGAAACAGCACTGTTATGGGAACATTTCTGAAATGGATGTGGTATTCTCAGGGGTAGCTGGTTTCCACCGCCGAAGCTACAATTGCTCTGCATGAGATTTGGAAAATATACAGGCCAAACGGGTCCTTTCTACAGTGGCTGCCATCAAAAAAACATCGTCTATTAGCAACTACCACAGAGCAAGAAGACTAGGATGCCTGACTTGCTGGGCTATAGCAACAGTGACTGGAACAGCCACTGTACTGCATGGTTAATTTAATGTAATCTCAAGCACTGAATACATTTGAATACTTGTAAAGTTCTAGCAAACTTCTCAAAAGTGAAGAAATAGAGGAAAGTGAAGAAATATTTTGCTGCTGTTGGATACCGAAGGACAATATATGTCAGTGGAAAATCTTTCAACTAATTATTTTTACTCTTGCTAGTTCATTCTTGTTTTTCAAGAAAACTATTACTGATAGGTTTATTTTTGCTAGGAAGTGTTAGGCTGGATTCTCAGAGTGCCTACAGCTGCAGTTAGAACTGAGATTGAAAATTCTTTTGGTCTGAGAAGGGAGCGATCTTTCTTTTGCTTTCTGAGATATATGCTGAGTGCCTAGTTATCAGTTTATTGCAGTTTAGGTTTCATATAACAGCTGGAACCAGACATTGTGCTCTCTGCCAATACCTTTTTACACAGGGACCAGAGGCAGGATTCAGATCACCACAGGGGCTTTATTGTACCTTTCCATTTCCACACTCACAATCGCATTTTACTCCTTATCAAGGAAGACTTTATTCTGTATTAGGGTCCCCCATGACATATTAGAGTAGTGTAAGGATGATTCAATAATTCACGTAAGGATGATTGACTTTCTGCTAGAAAATAAGCTTCAGTATTAAAATTATTTTGCACCCTTCTTGCACCTGCATTGCAGTCTCCAAGCCTCAAGCTTAGGGTTCTGGATTACACATTGACCATAGACAAAGCCTTGGTGGTTACCTCGTATAGGTGTCTGCTTTAGGCAGATGAATGCCATCTCTTAGTGTTCAAAGCTGACCCTGATAATTTCAAACAAACTGCCAAGTACAATAGATAATCATTACTGATACAGGATTAAATTCAAACAATTACCTAAAGGCTTGAAGATATTTATCTAGTTTTCAGTAACTTGAATCAGTCAATATTCCTAATTATTTTGGAAAGTACATCAGAATCTTTCATACTAAGCACATTATTTCAACATCTTTTAAAATATACTTAGGTCTTTCATAGAGCACTTCAATTCTGTTTAATGACAAGTGGCTCTTGTATATAAAAAATGATTGCTAGCACCATGTGTTTTATTACTTAATTTCTTTTTCCTGTTCTAGACCCTGAGCTGCTGACTGACTTCCTGGCTTGACCTCTGACCCACCTCAGTGCTCAGGACATGCCTGGTGAACACTGGGGGCTGTGTCTGACCCTCATCATGCATACTGGTCCAGCTCTGCTTGCCTTGCTCACACTCTATGGGACCTTGCCAGTGAGGACCCTGCCCAGGTGGCATCCACCTCCCCATGCCAGTGGGGAAGGCCCTGCTTGCTGCACCCTGATGCTCAGCATAGAGAAGAAGATGTCTTTTTTACAAGTGAAGGTGAAGTTTCTGAAGGGAAAAATTTCTGTATCAAAAAAACTGCCTATGTGGTTCTTAACCCTCAACAAGAATACAATGAATGATTTCTTAGGTAAAGGGATGCATGCTTGGTTTGTAGGTCCCATTTATAAGAGGTTATTTATATGAGTAGTTTGGTAGCTGATAGGATCTGAATGAATATACTACTTTGAAAAAATGTATCTCTTGATCTCTTCTTTGAATGCCTTACATCAACATCTTGTTTTACTTCTCATAAAGCTTTAATTCCTGAAAGGGTATTTGTTAAAGCTTAGTTTGATAACTCTCTGAACTGGAGAAGTTGAGTTACAGACCACATTTTTTTTAATGAATTGTGCTAACCTGAAGAAATATTATGAACTACTGCATACAAATACTGATTTTTCTACTAATTTTTTTCCATGTATCAAGTTCCATATATTTTGAGGCTTTAATTGAAAAAAAAACCTGTTATTTTTGTTATGTGAGATTCTCACTCCCACAGCTCAGCCTGAGAAGCAGTTCTTCCCCCATGGTCACCTCAGCAAGCCTTAGTTCCTTGTGTGTGATTTTGTCCCCTGCAGCAGTGGCAGCAGTAAGCAAAGCCCAGGAGTCATCATGGGGTAAACCAGAAGGAAGATACTCCAGCTCAGCAGGAGCTGGACTCTGAAGCTGTCCTGCACCTTAGCTCAGCAGGCTTTGGAAGTCACTTTGGCTGTATGACAGTACCCAAAATCAGGAAGTGAGTCTAGATTAGTGTTTTAGTTTGGATAAAGAATGAACTTCTGAAATTCTGTCTCCCACTGAGCTGTTTAAGGGTCCCACAGAAACTTAGCTTCCCCCAGTCTATGAGATAGTGCAGCTGTGAGTGCATTGACCCGATTTGTTCTGAAATGATTGAAGGCTAGGTGATCAGTCAATGCATGGAGGCAAGATTTTGTCTCCTTCTGGGTGTTGTGGCTTCTGTAAACTCAGAATTTTCCCAGAAGAAAATTCATTGGATTCCAGTAAACATTTCTAATGGAGTCTTTATCCCTTGAAAGCTGGTATGTGTCTTTCTTACAGCAAACAAGAGAACAAACAGAATAACAAAAAGAAAAAAGCAGAGGCATAATATGCTAAGAAAAGCATCTCTACACTTTTGGACTTCAAGTACCACCAGTGACACATAGTCTTTTTAAAGCAAAGTAGTTCTTATTTAGAATCAAATCATAAGTCACTGATCTATCTATAGGATTTCTTCCTTCTTCCAAGTCTCACTTTTTTATTTAGTTCAGAGAAACTGTTCCTCACCATTCTACACTCTTGTCAGCCTTGTCTGTTTTATTCCACCATCCCTCTCTTCTGAGTACTCCTTCTGAGTATTTTTAATGTCTCTTTCTTTGTAAGGTTGTCTTTAGAGATTAGGAATGAGATAACATGCTTGGAGACAAGCGCTTTAGCTAACATCTTTCATCTTTGACCCTGATTATTTGTATCTGAGAAAGTACTGCATTACCTTTCTAAAGCTGTCATTGAAATAAATAGTACTAAGGAATACAGGAAACATTGAACTATAAATAATAGCTAATCAGAATTCTTAATTTATTGAATAGTAAGTAGTCCTGCCTGCTACAGCATTATCCTATGAAATATGAATTCAGCATCTGAAAAACGAAAATAACAGATGTATAATGTTTAGCTATGCTATTCCATTTTTAGCTTCTTTATTTAAAGACATTGGATTCTCATTCCACAGACAATTTGAGATGTGGATTTAATTAGTCAGTTTAGAGTAATTGTAGACTAATAGTAATAGAATTTTTATTGAATTTGTTTCAGCATAAAGCAATGACAGCTGGGCACTGCATAGAAAACAGGATGCACAGTATTCTGTTATTAGGATCCATCCTTTGTTATTTCTAACTGTATTTCCTGAGTGAATTGTATGTAGTCTTTTTAGCACAATGCATTGTTTGTCCTGATCTTCCCTGGGTTTTTATCAAAAAGTTTTGTATTTAGACCTTCTTTAAGGCCAAGGCTCTGTGGCATGATGCTGGAGGTGAGGCACCTGTTTCCTCACATTATGTTCCCAGAACAGATGCATTTCACACAGATGTCACACAGTGGTTATACACACGTGAGCCATTCCTGAGACCACGTGACAGGCACATTCCAGATAGAGACATCTTCTTCTCTAAGATTTTTATTTAAAGAAAAATTTAAGGAAAATCGCAACAATGCAATAAGGATGCACCCTTGTGAAATGATGTTCTCTAGGTAAGACAACTCAGAAAAATGTGTAAGTACTTTATCCACCCTAAGGCTGCTTTCTAGAACGTAAACCTTTTGAGATATATTTAAAGTCACTGAAAATCTTGAAGTCTTTGCTGTGTAGCATGTTTCAACTTCTATGCATGTATGCAAAGCCCTGATGTTTTTTCATTGTCTTTAGATCTGGAGGTCTCAATTCAATTGCTGAAACATAGGTGTCTCTAGTGTGTTCTTGAGATGCCCCAGGGATCTGAAATCTCTATTTGTGATGAGGAGATACTGTGCGTTTGGGTGTCCTTCACTGCCTGTATTTGGGCAAAAGGATCAAGTTCAGAGTGATTTTTGCTAAGCTACCTGGTCTCAAAGTGTATCACTAGCAGAGTCTTCTCAAAACAGCACAAAGAAGCTTAATTGGAATTACTTAAGAAATCTGAACGTTATAGAATGGAAGGGGATGGAATGGAATAGAATTGCATGGCACGGCATGGCACAGCATGGCATTGAATTGAATTGAATTGAGTTGAATTTCAGTTGGAAGGAACGTACACGTATCATCTAGTTTGGCTGGATCACTGCCTGACCAGTTCAGGGCTGATCAAGTTGAAGCATGTTATTAAGGGCATTATCCAAATACTTCTAAAACACTGACAGGCTTTTGAGGCATTGAACACCTCTCACTTGTTCCCTTTCAGTAAAAAAATGCTTCCTAATGTCCAGTCTGAACCTTCCCTTGTGCAGCTTTGAACCATTCCAACACATCTTATCATTGGATACCAGGAAGAAGAGCTCAGCACCTCCCTCTCCCCTCCTCAGGAAGCTGTAGAGTGCAATGAAGTTGCCCCTCAGCTTCCTTTTCTCCAAACTAGACAAGCTCAAAGTCCTCAGCTGCTCCTCATAGGACATTCCTTCCAGCCCTTTCACCAGCTTTGTTTTCCTTCTCTGGACACAATCAAGGACTTTCACATCCTTTTTAAATTGTGAGGTGCAGAACTGCACACAGTACTTGATGCACCATCACTGAATAGAGCAGGATAATAACCTCTCTTGACCAACTGGTTATACTGTGTTTGATGCACCCAAGGATGTGGTTTGCCCTCTTGGCTTCAAAGGCATGGCAATATAATCAAACTAACAATACAGGTATAATCAATCACTTCCAAACAACTTCTCTCCTCAAATTCTTAGCCTTAGGTCAGGAGAAGGCCAGAAGTAGTGTCAATGGCATAAGGATAATGAACATCTATTGTCCATTTAAATTCTTTCATCATTAGGCTTTTTGACTTTTTCTTTCATTTAAGGAGGTGTATCAGCAGCTTGTCTAGAATAATTTGGCTCTATTAATATTACAAGGTACAGGGAATAATTCACAGGAAAAGACATATAATAAGGAACTTTACAGATCTGTAGATTCCAGGACATAATGCTATGTATTAATAAATTAAACAGTAGCAGGTAATGTTCTGGGGCACTAGGAATCTGTTGTCTATACTAGTAAGCTGTTATCATGGTCTCATATGGTTGTGGTGGATCTCAAAGGTGGTTTGGATGAGGACATTCTTCTGTAGAATGGAGACTTTACCTGTGTCTCCAAAGCCATTCTATTTTGTCTGGTCTTGGTGCCAGAGAAAATATTCCAGCTATGCCTATTTTATGAACA
Source organism: Actenoides hombroni (assembly GCA_024336885.1). Lineage (NCBI taxonomy): Eukaryota > Metazoa > Chordata > Aves > Coraciiformes > Alcedinidae > Actenoides > Actenoides hombroni. Next base: position 236,098 of record WUAM01000209.1, read on the forward strand.
CAGACATATCTTAAGACTTGGAAAAAACATCAGGTTCTAACCCATTTTCTTGATATTAGCTATATGACAAAAAAGACAATCCCATATTAAGTGGTAAAATTCTTTATAGAATTTAATAAAGCCTGTAGTCTTAAAAATATAATCAACAACCTCCTTTTCCTCCAGGAAAAAAAAAAAATCTAGTAGAGTTTGACTCTGAAACTTCTTTGTTAAATCCCCCATTTTTTTACAATGGCTGTTTTTGTTAGGTTTGTCCAACGGTTTTTTGCATTAAGTTGCATTTTAAGTATGGAGTAAAACAAGAGATCATCTTTATTGCTAATATAAAACTCAGTTGCAAAAAAATATTTTCATGCACTCTCGCTTCAATTCTTTTAAGGTTTTATTATTCAAAAATTGTTAAGTCACTTCCTGTCAGGCAAGAGACTTTCCCAGCTTTTAGCTAAATTACCATCTCAAGAAAAACAGCCTTTGTAGTGCAACTGCTGACAAAAGCTTAACTACATTATTATGAAGCCCTATGCATAGCTAATAAATAATACCACTTTTCCTACCAGAATTATTTATTCATAATTTTTTTTTTCTGTAGATAGTTATTAAAGCTCTCTGGTTTTATTTTAGCCAGAAATTCCTAGATGCCTCTAGTGTTGGTTTCTTGTTGTGTCACAATACTGAATAATGACAAGTATACCATATCCCAGACTGATGGATTTCTGCCTGGGATTTTATAAAGGAGCCATAAATTAAAGAGGTAACCAGCTCCCTGATTTAGCGTGGATAGACACTTCAGAATATCACAGATATTGGGGATTGCCTGCAAGTGTGCTCAGATTTATGAGCAGACTTCAGTGAGAATTTTGCTGCATGCTCAAATCTGGCTTGGAGAAGTGGCAGAAAGAGAAAAAAAAAAAGATTTTTCTGTCTATTGTAAAAAACGCCTAAACATTGTGAAGACATACGAAAGGCGTAAGTTTCTGTAAAGTCCAGACTTAAGGAACACATTAGAAAGTCGTGTTTGCTTACAATACTACAATGTACTGTAGTCTAGCTACAAGCATGTGCAGGGACATGTGTGTGATGCAGTTAATGAGCTCCAGCCAGTGTACATACCCCGCAGACAGAATGCTGTCACCTCTGGGGAGTAATTTGTCCCTATATGCTATATCAGATCAAGGTCTTTACAATGGTCGGAGAAGAGTCACTACTGGGCAGGTTTGGGGTTTTTTTTGGTGTCAAAAAACCTGTGTTTCTGTTATTAAAGTGGGTGCTTTGCTCTAATGTCCATGACATACACAAAAATAAGAGTTTTATATATCAGGCCTTAGCCAAAACTTCTGCTACCATTGGGCAAGAATCATTTTCATGAATGCTAAATAGTGGCAACAGTGTAAGCAGAGGGCACAGTATAAACCTAGTTTCTTACTAATCCATGCTAGTACTGAGCTTGCAGTCATGCTACACTTTGCTTTACCCTTAGGCTGGAGGAATGAGTGAAGTCTGGTTGGCAGTAACTAGCAAAAGGTATTGAGCCGAATGATATGATTGGTTAACCCTTCTTAGTCACCCAGTCTCAGTTACAAGTGTGTATTTAGCATCATGTGTGTTACAAAATAGGGTGTGTATTCACTTCTTGCTTCATTATCTCTTTGGGTGACATACGTAGTGATAAGACCTTAATTAGGCAGTTACAGCTGAGCGTGTCTTCACAGTGCTGTCAGAGTTCCTCGCAGCTTTGTTTCCTCTGATCACAATGTGGGTGTGGAGAGCTGTTTTCTTTAAAGGCTCAGTCTCCTGTGGAACAGCATTTCAGATCAAGAAAAATCTCAAAACAGTCAGGAGGGAACTTTAATGTGAATTTCTTTAACTAAGGGAGAAAATATTGGCCTATCTGCTAAGAATAAACAGGACAGTCATCAAATTGTTTGGAATTCCTGGCAAAAGACAGAAGTACATTTTGCCATGATGTTTGTACACTACTTTTCTACTTTTCTTATGAAAAGGACAAGCAAATCACCTCATATTTATATTAATCTCTGTTTATGTTGTACTTCATATCTAGAATCAGAACACATTTTTCAGCAAAATAAAACGGATGAACACAATAAGAAAGAGAATAAAAATCACATTTGTTTTTAATCCAAGCTCACATTTGTTTTATTCTGTGCCCTTTTCCATTCCATTATTTAGAACAAATATTAACAGGGTGATAGCTCTAATTCTCATTTTCATTATGTATGGTTTGGAGGCACTGCCTCATCCCAGCCCAGAGCTTTGACCACCTTGATAAACAAATATTCCAGGCTGGGCCAGCTACCCAGATTTCAGCATTTGATTTTATTCTGTTCTTCTGTCTTTGCCCTGTATTACCAGGGAGGATAAGACAACAGATACATGGTAGGCACAGTTTGACTGGGTGAGACAGGGAGACTTGGGAATTACAGACTGGCATTTTTTAGATAGGAGCACATTTGGGAGCCATGCCACAGAGGCATCCTGTGATCCAAAGGAAACCAGGGAACATGTAGGGATGGTGTATACTCAAGTCTCATTCTAAAAGGCAGAGAGAATATGGCAGGACATATAGCCAAGGACAAGGATGCTATAATGCCACAGTTCAGACACAACCCATATTTTTTATACAATCCAATGATGTTCCCACTGCTCAAGATCAAGTACTGTGCAGGTTAACTGATTTTTCTGCTGTAAACTCTTAGATGACAGAAAAGTGTATCAAGTCATCTATGTTTACAGCTGGAGAAGGTGGTATGATGTGGATGGAAATACATTTCCATGAGGGAGTGAAGAAGGATGCAGAGAAGCAGGATTATTAGCACTGAGGAGAACCAGTACTAGTTTAAGACTTGGTCCCACTGAACTCAGATTCCAGTGTTCCAGGACTGACATGTGGGCTTAGACAAAAATTGTGTCCAGTGTGCCTGAAACCCTAAAAATGGCTCTAGATGGAATAAATTCCAGCTGCTTAATACCAGCAGAAAACAAAAAGACTGGATAGTCCACCTCCACCAAGCTCCTGGGACATCTAAGAGTATAATTTTCCACAGCCATTGGGAGTACTGACTCTTGAATGAAGATGTAGAGCTCCAAATTGTGTGTTACCCTGGCAAAGGAGAGTTGGGAAGCTGTTTTCCCAGGCAAACCAGGAGATGGAAGGCAAACAGAGGAGTGAAATCTGAAGTGTAATCCAAAGTGTAACATCATCTTGTGCTGTCCTTACCTCTTCCTCATTATAATATAATCTGTGAGGCCCAGATAGCTCTGCGTTTTGTTTATAACAACTAAAGTAAAAGTAACTTGAAAAACTATGAGCTTGTTTTTTTGTAGGTTAGAAAATGTTAAGAAACTTTATGACAAGGACATGCAAAACCAAATGGCTTAGGAAAGTGAAGAAGTGGTGAAATGCTACTTGTTATTAAAAAAGAATGAAAATAGCAATAGTGGAAAGGGCACATAAAAGCATGGAAGATTTTCAGTTTAATGAGAGTGGTAAGAATATAAAACACAAGTTCAGGATATACAGTAATATTTTTATACATGTGTTTTCAGAGACAGTAGTAAGGAAAAAATATTTTCCTGAATTCTAGTGAGAAAAGTGACATTTATGTTATGAAAAGATTTAAATTTTCCACAGGCACTGTGTGAATTTCACTATGAAGATTTAGCAAAAACCTTATAGGTGAAAGATCAGTTTTATTTAAAGAGAGCTGAGAGGAAAATGAGACTTTCTATCCATCTTTAACAAATCCCAAAAGCTCCTTTCCCTGTTAAATTGGTTTCTGCGGAAAAAGTGAGAAAATATTTTGCTTAGTGATACAAAAGAGCCCGAGAGGAGAGAGATGGTCAACAAAGGAACAAACTGCAGTATTTGATTTGAAAAAAAGCTCCCTTCACATTTTAAAAAAGTTTCCCTTAACTTTCAGTATGTAGGAAGAAAGACTCTATCTGAAAATAAAGAAGACATAATAACTGTGAAAGGTAAATGTTTGTGTTATTTAGAGACTCTGTATTTATATGCTTTTTAATAAGCTTCAGTCCAAAAATGATAACAAGATGGTCTGTTGAATATATGTGTGCTGAGAGAAAAATACTACTTTAAACATAGAGATTAGACCACCCATTTCACTGTAAGGGAACTGTAGATAGAAGAATTTTAAAGAGGTATGCATGTTAAGATGCTGGTTGAGTTAGAATACTTCGCACTTTGGAAACAAAGAAAAAATTGTGAGGGGTTTTTTTGGGGTGTGTGTGTGTCTTGTTTTGTTTTTTGTTTGTTTGTTTTGTTTTTTGTTTGTTTGTTTTGTTTTGTTGTTTGTTTGTTTGGGTTTTTTTCAGCAGAATACTGACCCTAGTGGATTGGCTGTATTTATAGAGGTATCTTGACCATACCAGAATGCATTATTTAGGAGCCACCAAACAGGTTAGAGCCTGTTCCTTCTCACCTGTAACTGAATTGTATTCTGAAAAGTGTAGGGGACTGTCTAATTGGGCTTGGCATAGCCAAACACAACCCACAACATTAGTACTTCAGCTGCTGAGGTGAGCTGAGACACAGCCTTTCGCTGCTTATGGGTTACCTGAAGCGATTATTTCAGATAAAGGTCCTTGGTCTGTTCCTGAAGAGTTTCAAATATACCTAAGGAGAAATTCAGTAAAGCACACTGTCTATTGCTTATCAGCTAAGAGTATCAGAAAGATTAGCAGAATGGTTTTGTAGAAACTTTCAAAGGGCCCTAGGGAAAAAAAAAATAAAATCAATAGTCTGCCATACAAAAAATTCCAGCAAAGTTATTTCTCAAATGTCAGATATGAATTAGGTTTGATTTATTTATTCAACTGCATTTTGGCAAAAACAACCAAGAAAACAGTAGAGTAGATGTATTTTAAAAAGTTGAGTAGAATGCCTTGACTAAGGAGTAAGTTCAGGGAAGTATATTTTTTTGGGGGGGGGATGTTGCAGTCCATGTTTTCCATGCAGTATCCATGACGAGTTTTAATCCATGCAGGATTAAAACAGCAGATAGTGAAGAAATGAGATGACCATTTGCTCCAACGTAGAAACTTTTGGGAAGGGGACAGATTTGCCAGTGCTAGGGATGTTTTCAGAAAGGGAAAAATGAGATACATATAATGCCACAGAGACATGAAGGCAAATACTCGCATTTTGTTCTGGGAGACAGTGTAAAGATATTTCTGGGCCAGGCATCTATGGTTATAGTGGAATATAATGCTTTAAAAATCCAGTTATACAAATGCTTAAAAAAAATAAATTCTATATACCTACTTCAGTGCTATTCTAGTGTGATTATACAAAGTATACGTAATTCATATATATATACTGGCTAAATATAGTGTACACAAAATATACAGCTGCAATGGTTCTCATTTTCATGCATGTCACCTCTATCTTTATAGGATGTTACTGTTGTGAAAAGAGCTATTATGTGAGGAAACCCTGTTAAAAGGGACACCAGAGGAGAAATGCCCTGCTGCCTCCAGGGGCCTGACATTTATTCTTTCTTACCTGGCTACTTCACTTAATCTAGAGTGAATGTTAGCATAGTGATTAAATCTAGAGGGAATGTGAAAATCTAGAGTGAATAGGAAAAGGACCTGGGAGTCCTGATGGACAGCAGGATGACCATGAGCCAGCAATGGGCCCTTGTGGACAAGAAGGCCAATGGCATCCTGGGGTGGATTAGAAAGGGTGTGGTTAGTAGGTCGAGAGAGGTTCTCCTCCCCTTCTACTCTGCCCTGGTGAGACCTCATCTGGAATAGTGTGTTCAGTT
>WUAM01000209.1:244233-254980 GCA_024336885.1 Actenoides hombroni
ATAGATCAAATAAATATTAATATTATATATTAATATTAAATATATTTAAAAGTGAATTAATTTGGAAAAATCCTGATACTTTCCTTTATTTATGCAAATGCATGGCTTAAGTATGGGAGAGGAATATCTTTTTTCACCTTCTCATCTCCTAAGAAAGTGAGGAATTATATTCCTTGTCTTAAAATTATACCTTTCACAAAATAACTTTTTCTTTAATTAAGAGAAAGTTACACATATTTTTCCTATCTGAAAATTAGCCAGGAAATGGAAAGTAAATATGGGGAATTTAATCTGAATTATTTTTCCTTTATTGCTAATAGAAGTCAGATTGGTTATGAAAATTAGATGAGAATACTTTAAAAAAAGTCTGATTTTTTTTTTTCACAATGATATTATAATTTATTTGAACTAAAAAACATTATGTATATTTCTGTATGGAAAATTGCCATTTTCCATTCAACTTTTAAATTTATATATTTGCATTATGACTCTAGAACTATTTTAGAAGTCACCGAACAAAATTTTTTTCAAAATGACCAGATTCAGATGGGTTAAATTTAACTTTAGTTCCTATTTCTCTTCCTATGAAAGCAGCTGAATGTTAGTGTCAGCCAGTAGCAAGCAGCAGCAATAAAACACTTGTGTTGATAGCAATTACCTGATGTGAATTGAAAAGTCTTAGGAGAAGGGAGCAGGTGGTAACAGCTTGGGCAAAGTCACTCTTGGATCTGAGTGGGAGACTGAGGTTATCAAGGAAGAGAGGATCTGACAACATTTTATGGTTTTTAGGTAAAAAAAATGGTATCTATTATTACAAAAAAAAAAGAAAAAGGGGGCAGAGGGTCACATGAAGATCGCATTTGAACCTTTAAAAATGACTTTTATGACTTGATAACTTCTGCTTTCCAAGAGCTATAGTTTTCCAGAACATTTTGAAAATACTTTGAAATTCCCTGAGTAGTCAATCTTTCTATGAATGGTGTTTTCCAATGTTATAAATTGTATTTAATTTAAACAACGATCTTTAATGCAAATGGTCTCCCTTTGTCATTATCCCTAAAAATATAGTGCAGCAAGTGACTCTTGACTTTGTGCCATTTGGTTCAGTATGACTAATGTACTTTGTATTCCAGATCTATTGAGATGTTCTTGTCTATTTGTATTGTAAGTTACTTTAAAATTGTGATTCCTGTTGTGGATATTGATTTATTTAAATTTGTTTAGTAATAAGCATCAGAAAGATAAATCACCTAATTTTGTTATTATTTTTAAAACTAGAGTTGAAAGTGCATCTAAGGCTACTTTGAAATATATCTGGTTAAAATCTGTAGGAATTAAAAATCTTCCCATGTTTTGTACAGTGAAATTTGAAGTGTATGTTTTAAACTGAAGTGGTTGAGTTCAAAGGAACAGATTTACAGCAATCCTAAGGATTAAGTAAAGATCAATTGTTCAGCATGGAATCAAAATGCATATCACATCATAAGAGCTAAGATAAAAGGAGGAATAAATTAAAAAAGAATTCAGTTTAAAAAATGACTAGTTTTTTTTCTTTTGTTTTGTTTAATTTTCATTCTTTTTCTCCAAAAAGAGGTGTGATTTGTTTTGGTTTTTTTTATTTCAAAGGCTCTTGTAATCTGGTAAACTAACTATTTAGCACTAGTAGTTGTTAGTAGGTTTTGAATTTCATGTACCCCATGCACCAAAGCTGCTGGAGTGCAAGTTGGAGAGTGGCTGATGTGAGTGGCATGAGAAGATGGTACTAGTGCCTGTGAGTCCTGGCACAAAGTCAGTACTGAGACTGCCCTTGGAATATGCCTGGATTTCATTTGGATATTACATCTTCTTTTTACTTTGCAGCATATCCCACAGACAGCCTGGACTCCTCAGGTGAACAGGAAGAGATTAATAAAGATCAAGAGACAATACCAGTGTCAATATTGATAAAGATTAGGAGACAATACCATGTAAGGGGCTACAGCTAGTAAACTTGGATGTGTCTTTTGGACTTTCCTTCCATTTGCCCAGTGCTCTGGTAGGCAAAGCACATGCTGAGGTCAATTCTTGGGTCAACCGGGTGGAGTGACTGGAAAATTATCTCCATCCTTTAGGTAGACTTCCTGAGTATATCTATCAGACACTGAAAACAGGAATAGCTCTGACCACTCAGTTAAAAATTGCAGCTGGCAACATTAGTTTCCTAATTTTTTGTGTAATAGCTTCAAGTAGGCCTCTAGGGAGACAGCTTAGACACTGATGTGTGAGCTGAGGTGTAGGAAGGGAGCATGGTACCCTGCTTCTCACAGTGCAACTCTGTCATCATGTAGCTAACACACGTCTGCCAGGAGGCCAGTGAGAGGAGACCTGTTCTGTAGTCCAAGCTGTAGTCCTTGTACCAAAATTTTCAATGGCTTCTTCCCTGAAGACTGTCTAGTCTCAATGCTTAAATGAGATGAAATGCGTAAGTGGTGTTACCTGTAGGAAGTACATGGTCAGTGAGCTGGGTTTTGAGCATCCCTTGTGTGGTACCCACTCTTCCCTGGGAATCTACAGAAAACCCACTACCTGCTTTTGGGTTTTGGCTTCTTGCCTCCAAAGCCAGGTATCAAAAAGATCCAAGAGCTCGACAGACTCCTGGGCTTTGAATTCTGGATGTCTTGACTTGGTACTCAAACTGCCCAGACTGTTGACATGGTATAGCTAAGCTGTTAGATGATTACACAGCAAATATAATCTTACTGTGAGCTACTCTGTGTATAAATCACAATGACAGAAAACATTTGTTTAAAAAAAAAATGATGAAAGGGATAAAAGAAAACTTTGCAAAGAGTTGTTGATTTGATTAAACTTGGGAGGAGAATCACCATCGTATCATCACTAGAGAAGTCTACCAAGACAGCTTGATTAATAGAAAAAATATTACCTGAATGTATAAGTGCAGAGAGAAGATGCTTTCTATAATTCTGAAGTTATATAAAATGCCATCTGGAAGATTAGAAAGATATGGTATTAGTTTCTGTACAAGGAAGATTCACAGTGAGTCAGTTCAGTCCTGAGTAAAAGGACATAGTCATATAATATTAGATTTGGGAAAGATGACATTTTTTAACATAAATATAACATCTTAAACATTAAGTCTGTACATAATTCAGCAGGACTTACTGATAAATTACCTTGTTTGATCAAATATATCTTCTGTGACTATGATAGATTACTGGTTTTGACTCATTACATCCTGCTTAGAGAGACAATATTAAATAGCAAAAAATATATAAAGCATAACATATCAGGAACTTTTCTCATACATTTGAAGGGCAAAACCTTCCTACTAGACTTCTTAGCATATCTGTGTTTGTTTCTTTGTTAAAAAATACCAAAAATTTTTCATTAGCTTAGCTTATAAGATTATGGGGCTCAGCTGAATTTATTTCTATGAACAAATGGGAAGGTTGGAAATGAAGTAATTCATAATGTTTTGAAGTGTGTAATTTCTGTTCTAAGCATAGAAAGTTCTACAACCAAGCAATTAATTTTGTCTGTAGTTAAATAAAGAAAATATAGTTGCTTAGAAGCTAACTACTTTAAATATAGCCATGTTCATAAAGCTGTGCAATATCAGTCTATCTTCAGATAATGAATCATGACATGATCCTGAGTACTAGCTCCCACATCTGTTCTCTGGTATCATGAATTGTACGCCACCTGGATACTCAGTGATTTCCAGCCCTTAAACATAGTTTCAATATGATATCAGGCACAAACAGACACATGTGCACTGTCAGGAGCAAGTGAGACAGATGGAAATGCTGCACATCAAATGCTGTAAAATGCATGCTTAAGTTGGTGTGAGTGCAACATTTTTGGGGAAAATGAATAAATTTATTAACTCTTTTGAGAAGCTCATCAATAAGCTGGTCAATGCACCCGGAGAAGACTAATTTGGTTAGCACCTGCTCCTTTTGCTGGTTATCTGAAATTATTCTGTTTACAGGAATCCTAAACCTATCAAAACTTTACCTGTCACTGATCTGGCTTGACTCTTATAGCTGTCACTACAGATCATGCTTTCTCATCCCACAGCCACGGAGACTATTCCAGGTGTACACCTGGTGTAACCGGAGATTGCTTTCCTCGGTATGTTCTGTGGTATGTCTGTAATCCTACTGTGGCCTGGCATTTAGTACGAAGACCCTTCTCCTGTCCACCAGCCAGACACACATAGCCTGTGCTTGAAGGGCTCTGCCCAGATACTGCTTTGCTAGTACAAACTCTTGAGGAATACCAATAACTATTCAACTTTGGTTTTAGAAGTTTAAGTTGTATGTACCAAGATGAACTGGCTGGACACTTTATGACATATGCTGCGTAGCCAATACTTTTATTTACTTGGCACTCTGTTTTTTCTGGGTTGTTTTGGTGCAGGACAGACTGTCAGGTTTAATCACCTAGAAAATTACAGGTAGGATGTTCAAGAACTTTCAGGTAATATGTATGCAAAATAAGTATCTTAAGTGGAAAGAATTTTTTTATGGTTGCATACTGTGGCTAAAAATGGATGGGTGGATTTCAATTTGTAGGATGCTTTGTTCAAAAGTCCAAATCTCCAAGTACAAACCAGTGACATTAATTACAAGAAGAATAAGTATTTAAAGAGTAAATTCTGTTTATGTTAATTTCACCACCCTCAATCACCTTCATGTGCTGCATGGCACCTGGGGTAGGTGGGTTTTTTACCATCGACTTGCTTGCTTTTGACATAGCTATGAAAGACATGACAGGTATTTCAGAAGTATGGTACTTTTTTTTTACATATATAATTGAAAGCATTTTTATGTACCTCTGATTTTGGAGGGGAGGCATATGATAGAGGGCTTATCAATGATAAAACAGCCTGTGAATGCAGTCTATGAGCAAAATTCAGGCTTAAGCCAACAAGAGGTCCCTGGTGAAGAAAAGCACAGATGGAAAGCAAGTGAGAAATGCAAAGCCCTTGCAACCTCTTGCTCTTTTGGGAACTCTGTGTATCTGCAATCACAGTTTGGTCTGCTGTTTGGATAGGTTACTTGGAGCTAAATTCTGCCATAAGATTTTGGCATCTGCTCTGAGTGGAGTGAATGGGAGTCCTTTGAGTGCATCTGAGGGCACTGTATGACCCTTTATGCTTGTTTTCACTCACTATATTTTTTTTGCTATGGCACCTCTAAACAAGGACAATCTCAATGGCTCATTCACTTTAAAGGCCATCTGCAAGGATAGCTATTCTTGTGTTTCCTTTCCTTCTCTCAGCAGTCTTTAGCCTTCTTTCATGACTTCCTTTCTTGTTGATTTATTAAGCTACTAATGCTCAGCTCACAGTCTATAAAAATTAAAACTCAATCTGAAAGAAAAAATAACCAAGTAGATAACTTAAATACAAGATAATAACACAAGCAGATACTGGCAGATATAGCATATTTTATTTTCAGCTGTCTTCTCAAAGATAAAGAACAGTTCAATCAAATTAAAAATGTGGAGAGATTTCCCTTCAAGCCACATTGAGCAATCAAGTCTAAAAAACAAGCCATACTGTGCTCCTGAAGCAGATAATAATACCAGTGATGAGATATTACTATTAGGAGTAAATGGCTCCTGTAAAATAATAAACTGATTTAATGGGCCAAATGATGATAAGGTACTTTTCATGGATATGCTGGAGGCAGAAATAATTTCATCAGGATTGGAGTCCTAACTTGACATTCCAACTGCAAAGCTCCAGAAAGCTTGAAGCTGATGGCAATCTTGTGATTACCATGATGGAAACTGAAGTGGGACCCTGAAGCCTGTTTAAGTATTCTTCAGGGTGGGCAATGCTTGAAGTTCTGCCTTTTGTTCTGTGTTGAAGCTTGTGTGATTGCAGGATCACTGTGCTCACAACTGAGGCTGCTACTGAGCAAAGCTCCTTTTGACAGAAGTGGTACAGGCTTAGCATGTTTATGAGGATGATTCATAAAATATTTTATGCTAAATGTAAATATTAAAAAAACCCTGCTTTTTTTTTTGGTGTTCACGACCTTTTCCTGTAGATATAGAGAGCACAAGATCTTATTTTCTCCCTTCCTCTCCATACAGCTAATTTGTCCCTTCCTTCCCATACAGCTAATCTCTGAAGCTTGATTTGAAGGCACATCTGCCTGAGAGCTTTACCAAAGCCCTAGTTTTCTGTCCCATAGCCTGAATTTGTTATTGTACATTTAAACTACCTTATCTTTTTTTTAAGCTTTCCAAATAGCTTTCTTTTTTTTTTAATTTTTTTTTTCCTGCCTGTGGTAGGCAGGGAAGTAGAGGCGGTGGGGTGGCTCTGGGTGTTAGAGAGTGTTTTGATTGTATAGAGCTCAATGACTATGATAGTGTGGGTGAGTGCTTATAGGTAAGGATGAGAGGGAAGGCCAACAAGGCAGATATCCTCTTGGGAGTCTGTTACAGACCACCCAACCAGGATGAAGGGGCAGATGAAACATTCTACAAACATCTGGCAAAAGTCTCAAAATCACCAGCCCCTGTTCTTGTGGGGGACTTTAACTTACTGGACATCTGATGGAAATACAACACATCAGTGAGAAAACAGTCTTGGAGATTCCTGGAGTATGTGGAAGAGAACTTCCTGCCACAACTAGTAAGTGAGCCCACCAGGGGAGGTGCCTCACTAGACCTGCTGTTTACAAACAAAGAAGGTCTGGTGAGTGATGTGGTGGTTGGAAGCTGTCTTGGGCTTATTGACCATGAAATGATAAGAGTTCTTGATTCTTGGTGAACTAAGGAGGGGAGACAACAAAACCATTACCATGGACTTCCAGAGGGCAGACTTTGGCCTGTTCAGAGCACCGGTTGAGAGAGTCCCTTGTGAGACAGTCCTGACGGGCAAAGGGGTCCAGGGAGTCTGAATGTTCTTCAAGAAGGAAGTCTTAGAGGTACAGGAGCAGGCTGTCACCATGTGTTGTTGTTAAATGAACTGGTGGGGAAGGTGACAGGCCAGACTGAACAAGGAGCTTCTGCTGGGACTCAGGAAAAAACAGGAGAGTTTACCACCTTTGGAAGAAGGGGCAAGCAATCCAAGAAGAGTACTGAGACCTAGTTAGGTCATGCAGAGAGAACATAAAGGCAAAAGTCCAGCTAGAACTCAATCTGGCCACTGTCATAAGAGATAATAAAATAGGTTTTTACAGATACATTAACAACAAAAAGAGCACAAAGGGGGATCTCTATCCTTTATTGGATTGGAGGGGGAACATTGCCACCAAGGATGAGGAAAAGGCTGAGGTGCTTAGTTCCTTCTTTGCCTCAGTCTTCAATAGTCAGACCAGTTATCATCAGCCCCCTGAGATGGAATATCAGGACGGAGAGCAGATCAATCCTCCATTATCCAGAAGGAGCCAGTTAATGACCTGCTATGTCACTTGGACACTCACGAGTCTATGGGGATGGATGGGATGCACATGAGAGTTCTGAGGGAGCTGGTGCAGAAGTTTGCCAAGTCACTATCCAGCATTTATCACCAGTCCTGGTTAAGTGGGAGGATCCAGATTACTGGAGGCTTGCCAGTGTGACACCCATCTAAAAGAAGGGCTGGAAGGAGGATCCAGGGAACTACAGGCCTGTCAGCCTGACCTCAGTACCAGGGAAGATTATGGAACAGTTCATCTTGAGTGCACTCACATGGCATGTATAGGATAATCAGGGGATCAGGCCCAGCCGACATGGGTTCATGAAAGGCAGGACCTGATGATCTTAGAGGTCTTTTCCAACCTTAATGATTCTACGATTCTATGAAGGGTTCCTTGTGTCAGGAGTCATAGCCACTCAAAACCTAGATTACAGATTACTTTGTAGTATTAGTGATATAGTATTTATATGTGCTGTTGCTGTATAAAGCTCCTAGTATGACACCAGCATTTGTTGCACAATGGAGGGAGAATTAGGCACTTGGGACATTATCTATAGGGAGCATGTTGCTGCCTGCAGGTAACATACAGGGAATGATTTACAGAAAAGAAGTATCTGCACATCTGCCCACCTCTGTCATTGGAGCATGCATGAACAAACTGAGGTGCCAGAGAAGGATGTCCATACAAGAGGACAGAAAGCAAGAATGAAAAGCCTTTAGTGGAGAAAGACTTTGTTCAAAATGCCCTGCTACCCCATGGAGAATTGAAGATGGCTTTAGTGAGCTGTGAAATCTGTAGTCCAGTATCACTTGTTCCTATATACACTGATTTTCCTCCCAGGCTACAGCTTTCAGATTCTACATGACATTGATAACACTTTCTAATTGTTAGGTCCCCAATGTAAATGAAACGTGAAGTAGATTTTGGTTAAAAAATTACACGGTCCACATAAGTTTTCCCCTTAGGAATTCCCCAGTATCTAGCTACTTAAATGTAACATTGATTTTAAACCAAAATATAATGTCAAAACAATTCTGATCCTAGTCCAAGAAAAAGAAATAAAGTGCTAAATAATTGTAAATACAGGTTTTTCCTATGGACTATATTCTGCAAATTAGATTTTTTTTGTTTTGTTACTTTCTAGTTGTAGAAAGACTTTTAAATACTTGCCAGAGCTTTGATGAATATAGGGAAAGAGAAATGAACGTGTTCCTGTGACAGAAATGCAAATATTTTAGTTGCAAAATGGTTTATGCAGACATGTCACCAAGTTCAGCTGTAATTCAAATAAAATATTTTAGTGTCCTAGGAAGTTTTATTGTGGGAATTAAAGATTCTTCTGAAACTTCTTTTTTATATTCTCATATATCTTTCTTACTAGAAAAGTAATGAATTTACAGAAGAGAAACAGATATAAAAATACTGTGGGAAGTGTTTGGAGGGTTCAAAATAGGTATGATGGATAAACCTGTCTTCCGTGTATTAGTAAGACAGAGAGAAGGACAAAATGATTTACTCCCAGTTTTCAAAACATGAGATCCAAAGCAAAAAAAAACCACAAGGAACTTAGGGAAGTATCTTCTCAGTTTTTAATCTTGAACTTTGTTTTCTAAGAATGAAATTTTATGATTAAAAAGTTGATGATTTGCTATTAAGTTATGTTTCACAGGTTTGAATTATTTGTTGTTGTTGTTGTTTGGTTTGTTATTTTGTTGCTTTGTTTAGGTATATACATGTGAACTTGTTTCCCCAGTTTTCTATTTTAGGCTTCTTGTTTAGAGAAATATATCACAAAGAAATGTGTGCTCCCAGAAGAGTATGAAAAGTGTTGGCTGAAAAATACCTCTTTTCAATAACATTCAGGGAGTATTATGTAATCTGTGAATACAAGATGGGTGTCTTTTTGGGTTCACATTTACGTTATGTTTCCATTAAAATTTCCTGAATGTTTTATGAAGATTTGTGCATTTTCTACGATACTAGCCACCCACAATCTATTTTCCTTGTAAATCAGCTTCCAAAAACTTAAAATTGTGTCTCTGCTTAACACTTCTGTGATGGCCTCAATTGTGTCTTGCTGACAATATTAAGTGAGTGTATAACACAATGTTATAATTTATCAGGAAAAGCTATTTAGTCAAAGGCACTAGGGACCCATCAAGGACGATATCCTGACAAACAGGTATCAGTCTAAGTGGCTCATATCCCAACAGCTGTTGGGAGTATTATGTGAAGGACTAAGGCAAGGGAGGAGGATACAGCCACTGCTTGGTTAATCATTTCTTGGAGAAGAGATATTTTTTTTGCTTTGGAGATTGCAGTGTCTGGAGTTTATGTTAATTGTTAAACCTGTTTTGACAAAAACCTGAATAAGAGTAATTTTTATTAAACTGAATATATGGTTTACTGGAGCTCTAGTCTAGTAAAATCCCTCTGTCAGTTTTTTTCCTGCATAGTTGGAATACCGGATCAGTGATTGTGTTTTCAGTTCAGAGACATGCAGGCTTCTTGGAGAGAGTAGAAATACAGCATGTCTCCTTGGTGCAGAGAAAAGCATTCTATGTTTGATGTTAATACTTCAGAAGAGTCCTTGGATTCAGTATGTTCACATGTTGCTGTCAGTGATTTTTCTCCCTATAATATATCTGAGATCTTCTGGGGGACTAAGGAAGATAGATGATCTGTTATGCTCTTTCACCAAGTAGTTTTTGAACTTCTACAAAGGCTTTCCTTGCCCAGATTACCTGAAGACAAAAAAAAAAAGCCACCCTGATAATCTATTTTCTGTAGACCAATTGCTAGCATTGCCACAATAGAAAGTATGTATTTGTGCTGTAAATGCTTTTCCACTGATCACTACATCTGACAGCATAACAATATAACTTACTTTTCATGCTTGCATTTTTTTTCTTGTTCCATTAGCACTGATAATAGGTATCTCTGCATAGTTTAATGGAATTTTATACCCCTAATTAATGTATCATTCATACAAAGAGTATATATGTCTCTAAATTTTAACTTTACCTGAATTTAAAAAGGCATTTATTGTTGAAAGGTCTACTCAGACATCTTTTCTGTGATATTTTTTCCCCCCATTGATTCATCTCTATTATGTATTTTGCATGATACAACTTGAAAGCTTGTATTTGAAAGACATAACTATATTGTGATGTCTGTAGGAAACTACTACAATTCATAAATGGAAATGACATTATTATCCAGTCAGTCTGGATTCTTAACACAGTTGGTAGGTTTTTTTGCACCTCCACCCCACCCCCCCCCCCCCCCCCACGCCACCCGTGCCTCCCCACCTCCCTACAACAACT
>WUAM01000209.1:255080-265189 GCA_024336885.1 Actenoides hombroni
TTTTATTAAAAAAGACTAAAAATATATTGTTTTTTTAAAGAACATTTCCAAAAGGATAGTGATCATTTCAGCATTTTTTTTTTTTTTTTTTTGTTTTTTTTGTATTTATTGTTATTATGTTTTTGGTTGGTTTGTGGTGGATTTCACTTCCCCCCCTCCCCCGGTCCCAAAGAAACAAACTCCTGTTTGAGAACTTTGCTAGTTATTTTTTAATGCAAAGACAGATGTCTCACTTTAGTAGAAGGAAAAAACTTTTTGACTCTGGGCAGAATTACACAGCAGGAATTGAATCATTAAAATCAACATTAGTGTGTTTGTTACCTGCGTGTCTATGAATGACTATAATAACCTCTTTTCTGATGTTTATGTGCATATCATATCAAAACCATGTTTTTGAATTCATCTGAGTTCTTGAAGAGCTGGAGATGGGGAAGGTAACTTCCATAGTTCTTTGAAAGCCAACCTTTACAGCTGCTTATCTTGGGAATACTTCCCAAATTAAAACAATTTTATGCCTAGTAGAAAAAAGACCTCAGAGTCTTACAGTTATGCAGAATTAATGCCTAATATAAAATACAGGGAAAAGGTATAATTTACAGATATTTCCTAGTCACCAAAAAATATAATTTTCTTGGAATAAGTCTAATTATGAGTTGTGAGCTTCTGCCACATTTTAAAATTAACAGCATGTTGAATATTTCCTGGTTATATTAAAATTACGTATTAATAAATACAAGGGATTAACAATTGTCTGCTTTAAACATATGAGAACTAAAATACAAATCACTATCAAGTTGTATCAGTTTTGATAAGCAACATCCAAAATGTAATAAAATAAAGAAACTACTCATGCTACAAACTGCTTACAATCAATAACAAAGGACAAATTAATACAAATGATTAGGAGTGATTAGGAGTGTGATCATTTTAAACTCTTATCATAGTCAATTACAGGAAATAGGTATGTCTCTGATGAAAGTTTTCACCTTTGAGGGCTGAATTGTCTTCTCCACTGAATAGAAGAGCTTGACTTTAGAAAGACTGGAATAAATGGGAGCTAAAGTGCTTAGTTGTGTCCTTCTGGAAAGTGAGAATAAAATCCGAGTTTAGAGTTCAAGGCAGAGAGAAATATTTTTTCACAGACTGCCATCAGTCCTTATTGCTATCTCTTACTTTTTGACAGAATTGCACAAGAAAACTAGAGAAGTTTTTTAGCTTGCTTAACAAATTTGTTTAGCTAAGCCTGGAAATACACCTATGTACCTGTTAGGATAGAGATGTGTCTGATTGCTGTTGTAGGGCTATGTCTATATGGACGTGCATTTGAAAATTTATACTTGTTTGTTTGTTTTGATTTGTAAGCAAAGTGTATGTTCCTTTCTTGAACCAGAGGGCTAGCAAATCCTGATAGGCACAGGGACAAGACCACACTAGATGACAGTAACGTGGCTCTGGGCTGGAGACATTCCCACCAAGTTCAGAATGCTTCTGGGCACGGGAGGACCTCCCCTCTTCACATGGGAAGGCTGCTGGTCCTGCTTGTTCTGGATGCTCAGGGGAAGTCAGGCAATACTGCTACTTATGGAAATAGGGAGAGACCAGTGATCTAATGGGTGGTGCTTATGGAAAGGATTTACCCCTTGTAAGTTTAAGCAACACTTGAAGCCAAAATGGAGCAGCACAATTAAAAGATTGGTCATAAGACTGGAGTATTTTTTATGCTATCACATGTAGCTTTTTTGGCCATTCCAAATCAACAAAGGAAGCTAGATCTGATTACGATATTGGCAGAGTAAATCTATGTACTTTAAATTAATTCTATTAGTTCCAAGCCTCTTAAATGCAGCTCAGAAGATGAAATAATATCTTTGTTATCAGTGTTCAAATGAAAATGTGAAATCTATTAAAACAAAGTCCTACAAAGCATTAAAAATCATAGTTGAAAAGAAAAAAAATGTTTTCTACACTTAAAAAGATAATTTTAAAAATATGTTGCCCAGATTTTATTCAACCTATTTCCTGACTAGACCAAGATGCTGTATATGTATTTTTTTCTTTTTTTTTTTTTTTTTTTTTAATCATGAGAATTAAGGAATGCAGTCTTATGGAAATGGAATAATTTCGGAAATGGAATAATTTCAGAAAAACAAATATACATTTGTATCAAATCAGTTTCCTCTGTGGATTATGCTATTAATTATGAATATAAGTCTCAAAGCAGCTCAATATAAAAATTCCTTTGTGAATTGTTGATTTGCTATACACTTGGTAAACAGTAGGGCTACAATCATCAAAAGGAAAAATATATTTTCTGGGAAAACTTTGCATTTATTGAGTAGATTAAGACATGCAGCCTTAAGCCCATGAGCTTGGCTGATGTTCCCTGGTTCCCAGCTCTTCAAACAGGTTTGTGCTGTAGGAAATTCCCCTGATGTCTGCAAGTGTCCTCACATGGTAAAAGCTGTACTTCAGCCTGAAGATACTCAGTTTAAAGTCTTAGTCTTCTGAGAGTCAATATCAACAGTCCTACTGATTATCATGTGGCCTGGATTTCATCAAAGTCTCATCAATAAATCCCATTTCTTTCATAAAGCATCACCACCAAATATGTACGAAAACTGGGAGTTTTAGTAGAAAGAAAAGAATGGAAAGTTGTCTTGAGGAGAATGAAAGACAAAGTCACTTACAGTTTTAATAAGTTTGAACAGAAGAACAGTATATATTTCAAGCCATAGTAAGAGTGAAATTTCTCAGCATTTTGCCAGGGGTAGGCAATTGGATTTTTACTTCTGATTTAACAGAATCAAGAACTGCACATTGGGATGTATTCTCCTCTCTACTAGAGAACTAATTAGAGGCTGATGAAATTCCTGTTAAGCTATGTACAATGAAAACAAAGCCTGCTTTTTTGTTAACTTATTGAAAAAGGCAGTATCTAGTACGTAAAAAACCCAGTAGCATAAAGAAATAAGGAGACTACACATAACACCGCAGTTGTACCTGGTCCTCTGAACTGACAGGTTTGTGTCCGGTTTCATTGCAGTTCTCTTCAAACAGGACTTTTTGAAATGTAGTCCAGAGATGGCTATTGTAAATATGCTGGTAACAATGAGAGCTTGAGGTACTGATTTTTTCTGTGACTTGAGATATATTTGGAGAAAACTCTTCCACAAAAAACCCTTCTATAGGCACCATGCTATCTTTTATTGAGACTTAAGGACTAAGATAAATAAGGAATCGGAGATTGACAGCATGTGCTACCTGCAGACTTGAGCCAACTCCCAGTGTTGGGAATAGAAAATCAATCTGAGGATCTGGAAGAGAACATGAAGCAATTAACTGGTAAACTGATTTCAACTGATCTACTTGGGCAAGTGGCTGTCTCTTCTCAGACCTGGAAAGAGCTTTATTGTTGTTGCCACAATTTACATTGTCTGATGCCATTTATTTACTGTATTTATAGGGAATGAAAGTATGTAAATCTGATATATGAAAGAAAATAAAAACAATTTTATTTTATTTTTCTACTTTGTTACTTCTTGCATTTTTTTAAAGAGATTACAACTATCAGTGGCGCAAAAATGTCTAAGTACTTCCCGTAAAAGAGGCTTACTGTACTTGTATTCTGCACTGATATCAAAACTCACAGAAACAGCATATGATCAGCTTGATAAGGAACAACTAAAAATCAGACACCCCCTTTTCAGGTATTTTTTAAAAAGACATTTTTGACAATTTGGGATTTAATCTCAGATGCATTGGTGGCCCTGTGATAATAAGGGTTTTTCTGTGTTAAATTGTTGTTTCACTAAAATGAATAAATAAGCCCAGTGATTTCCTGCAAACTCCATTTACATGGAATTTAACAAGTTTTTATGGAAATTTGCAATGGGACTCTGTGGCAGGTGCCCCTGCCCTGAAAAAGGCCAGGGCTTTCTGGCTGCTGAAACATAGTGGCTGCTGATTCTTTTCACGTCCTTATTTTTTTGCTTTTTTAGAGTGACTGGGGCCCTTGCCAGTAAGAGCTGACATGACCAGATATGACCACAGATCAGGTTCTACTAGGGTATAAATGGAGCCTCCCTCGCTGAAGAGCTGATTTGAGTTGGGCCTTTGTGAAGCAGCAATTCTGCAGTCAGAGACTCTTCCCTTGGATCAGGGATGCTGCCCAAAGAAACTTCCTGGGACTGGGTGTGCCCTCACCCCCCCTTTTGATGAGTGACTACTTCTGGATATATCCTTGAGTGAGCCCAAGCTCCACTGTGGGTGAGTACTTTTGAATAGGAGAATTTTATTTTTTTTGTTGTTGTTGTTTTTGAGAGTATGTGCACACTTTGGCTCATCTTTCTAAAAAGGAATATTCTTGAAACTCATGAATTCTAAGTCAACTTGTATAGCATTATACTCCTGTCTGACATCTGAACTTGTGATTTACTTTGGTCCATTGGAGTGCTGGGTAATTTTTGGATGAAATAAATCTCATACTCCTGCCTGACATCTGCTCTGTTTTGTCTCCATGACAGTCTCAACTGAAAATTCCTCAGAAAAAGAGGAATTTCTTGACAGCTTACGTTAATTTGTGAACATTAGTCTTGAAATCCAAGTCAGGTCCAAACTGTCTGGATCTGTAATTTAAATCAGATGTAGCCTGATGATGCTTCAGTAGTGCTACGTTATCTCCCATTGCTCACATGAGTTGTGGTACCATTGAATCTACATGTTCACAAAAAAGATCCTACTTCACCCGTAGGAAAAAAATAAGCAAGAAAGCTTTATGATTGAAAATCAATTCATTAATCTTCCCTGCTGTATATAAAAATCTGCTGTATTTAACAATGGTAGATTTAGAAGTGAAAGTATAGAAAACATGGCTATAATAATTATATATTTCATATCATAGTTATTTATCAGTCGACAATGAAGGAAGAAGATATCTTCGCTGAGCCTGCTTATAGCAGAGGAGCCTGTCAGATATGTTCCAGTGGTTTTGTTTGTTTGTTTGTTTTTAAAATTGTGGTACAGAAGATCACTGTATTTGCATCTTTAATGCTGTAAGAATGACTGCCCTTTATGTACTCTGACAGCAGTCCTGCAGTATGTGCTAGACCCAGGGAGAAAGGCTGTCAGGTATGTAGGTGTCCTCTTCATTTTTCTTTTTCTTTTATTTTTTTTTTTCTTTTTCTTTTATTTTTTTTCTTTTTCTTTTTTTCTTTTTGACCAGTAATCATTGCTGTGGTTGTTCCAGCTGGTGCCATCCTTGTTAAGGTAGGACTACATTCACCATGATGGCATAGGATTACTGTTCTCACTACTTTTGTGAGACTATGGGTTCAGTTTGGTGCAGATAAGAAGTGGTGTAAATTACAGAAATGACTAATTATGTGAATGTTAGAGTTTGTCATGTCCATGGGTGTCCTATTCATGTGATAAACAGATATACATGGTTGGCTGTGTAGGATGTAATGTTTGTTATGCCCAGAGCTGTATAACATCATCCTGGTTTGCAAGGTGCTGAGAGACTGCTATCAGAAGCTGTTTTGATGACTTTTCTGATTGATGTTATTGTCTTTTTTCCAGTAAAGGGGGTTTGTTCTAGTTTCAAGAGGGTGATGGAGGGTGCAGGGTTGGTGTGTCTAAATTCAGTCAACATGCCTTTCACTTGGTTTAGGGAATACCTAAGGCTGCTAGTTGTCTGCCTGAAGTTCAAACAGTAACAAAGATATTTTCACAGGGGAAAATATATTCAGACTTAATTTTGAAAGGGCAACAATTGTGGCAGAGCAAGAAAATGAGCTGACACTACATATGCTGGCAATTACCCTTTTCAAAACCCATCTGTGAGAATGGGACAGGTAATTTATGTCACATGCTGAACTCAAGCCCATCTGCCTCAGGGATTAAGGTGGGAAGACCAAAATACACCCATAGCTGTCTACACACCTGTCTTGCTTGTGGATGAAGAGTGGGTTTATGTGCCCACATGAACTGCACAGGGTGATGACCAGGGTGATGATGACCTTTGCTGTAGCACGTGCATGGTAAGTCTGAGACAGCTCACAATGATGAACTCACTGTCTAGCCACTGTACAGTTCTTGCACACATATTTCAGTCTCAGAAATCCCAGACAGAAATACGATCCCCTAGGGCTGTAAATCAACATTTACTCACTGAACCCTGAGGCTGATGAAGCTCTGATTGGCTTCAAGCCTGTACATGAACAATGGAGATATTTGGGCTGTGAAAAGTCTGGTGGTTTTAAACAAATCTCTGAAGTCTTCAGATTGTGGAGAATTCAGGTGTGGAAAAGGACATGACCAAAGAGTGCTGAACAGATGATAGATTTTTTTTTTTATTATTATTTTAAAATATTTTTATGTTCATGCTTCTTGAATCCAGTATAATTTGCCAGATCTTGGAGTGGAGATTAAATGTTGAACCCCTATATTGTTAGGTAGGCAATCCCTTTCCCATCTCATTTGACATCCTTTTATTTCATCTCCAAATCACAAATCGTCTTAAATTCTTTCTCAAGCTGAAAAATTTCACATCTCCACACTGGTGTGTTTCCAAATGTCTTTCATCTTACAAAAAAGAATAAGCCAACAATTCCTTTGTACCTCAAAGCACTTCACCTTTACTCGAAGTGTTTATTGCATTCCTATACTGACTAAAGATGGATGAAGAGTGTTTGTGTAGTGTGTGTAGGATTACCCTAACGTTTATTAATATTATATGAGTTCTTCAAAACTGTTCTGCATGAATTAGAGGTGAGTGCTAACATGGAAGGAAATCATACTGGGAAAAATACTGACAAGCTTCAAAGTTATGGTTCCAAAAAGAGTGCTTCAGTGCTTCATTTGCTCTACACAAATAGCCACCCCTGCCCCATAGCTGAGGAAATCTGCATGGGAGTCCTCTCCACCAGAAAACACTCCTTAGAAAACATTTAAAAAAACCCCAGTAAGTAAATTTTTTATCATATCACATTTGAATGCACGTAGCTCTTGACCTGAAATATCGAAGTAGTTAGAAATCAAAGATGAGCTTTTCTTATAATACTTTATTTTCTCATTAAAGTTGCCATATACTCTTAAAGGAGGGATTTTTCCTGGAACCGAGGAGACAGATACATGGGCAGGTGCAGGTCAGCTAGCTATACACCTACCCAGTCATGTTCAGGACTTGAATGCCTTCCTGCAGAACAGAGACTGGCAGAATGGGACGCATACAAAGAGAAGAGCACCTCAAACTATTGGACAGGCAGAACAAAGATTGCACTTCCCCACACTCATAAAACCAGCTGGCTGTGACTTCCAGCCATGTCCCTTAATCAAGCTATGAGATTTTTTTTTTTATTATGTGTAATAGGCTGGCAGAACTATTTGCTTAGTAATTTAAACCAGATACGTAACTAAGACCTAAAGCTATGGGGTGAGAGAATTGGCCTTTGTATTGTTTACAAAGTATCACAACCATCTTTAAAAGGAAAATATTTATTCTTGTTCCTCTTGTTCAGCACTTACTGATGTGCCTTCTACAGATTGTGTGATGCTATCCAGAGTTACTTGTTATGCATTTAGTTAAGATACAATGTCACTTAGAATCATAGAATCACAGAATCATTTTGGTTGGCAGAGACCTTTAAGATCATCAGGTCCATTAACATAGCACTGCGAAGTCACCACTAAAACATGTCCTTCAACAGCACATCTATATGTCTTTTAAATGCTTCCAGGAATGGTCACTCCACGACTTCCCTTAGCAGTCTGTTCCTGTGCTTTACCACCCTTTCAGTGAAGAAATTGTTCCTAACATCCAATCTAAACCTCCCCTGGTGCAACTTGAGGCCATTTCCTCTAGTCCTATCACTTGTTACTTGGCAGAAGAGACTGACCCTCAACTTGCTACAACCTCCTTTCAGGTAGTTGTAGAGGGTGATAAGGTCTCCCCTCAGTCTCCTCTTTTCTAGGCTAAACAACGCCCATTCCCTCAGCCAGTCCTCATAAGCATTGTGCTCTAGACCCTTCACCAACTTGTTTGCCCTTCTTTGGAAACACTCTAGCATCTCAATGTCCTTTTTGTAGTAAGGGGCCCCAAAATGAACACAGTATTCAAGGTGTGGCCTCACCAGTGCCAAGTACAGGGGCACAATCACTTCCCTAGTCCTGCTGGCCACATGATTTTGGATATAAACCAGGCCATCTTGGCCACCTGGGAAAACTGCTGGCTCATATTCAGCCAGTTGTTCATCAACACTCCCAGGTCCTTTTCCACTAGACACCTTCCCAGCCACTCTTTTCCAAGCCTGTAGCATTGCATAGGGCGATTGTGACCCAAGTGCAGGACTTGGCACTTGGCCTTGTTGAAGCTCATGCCACTGGCCTCAGCCCATCGATTCATCCTGTCCAGGTCCCTCTGTAGAGCCTTCCTGCCTTCCAGCAGACCAACACTCCTGCTTACCTTGGTATCATCTGCAAATTGCTGAAGATGCCCTTGATCTCCTCATACAGATCATTAAGATCGTCATAAAGGTATTAAATGGAACAGGCTTCACTACTGAGCCCTGGGGAACACCACTCGTGACTGTCCACCAACAGGATTTAACTCCATACACCACAAGTCTTTGAGCCTGTCTATCCAGACAATTTTTTATCCAGTGAAGCATACACCCATCCAAGCTATAAGCATCCAGTTTCTCCAGTAGAATGCTGTGGCAAACTATCAAAAGCTTACGATAGTCTAGGTAGACAACATCTACAGCCTTTCCCTCATTTGCTAAATGGGTCGCCTTATCACAAAAGGAGATCAGATTATTCAAGCATGACCTGCCTTTCCTAAACCCAGGCTGATTGGGCCTGATTGCCTGGCTGTCCTCTACGTGTCTTATGATGGCACACAGGATGATCTGCCCCATAACCTTCCCTGCCACCAAGGTCAGACTGACAAGCCTGTGGATTCCTGAATCATCCTTCTGGCCCTTCTTGCAGACTTGTGCATGTCTAACTGATGTAGTAAGTCACTGACCATTTCCTTTTGGATTATGGGGGCTTCATTCTGTTACCCATCCCTGTCTTCCAGCTCAGGGGGCTGGGCACTCAGAGAACAACTGGCCTTACTATTAGAGATCGAAGTAAAGAAGGTATTTAGTACTTTAGTCTTTTCCTCATATTTGGTCACTATGTTTCCCCCCACATCTAATAGAGGATGGAGATTCTCCTTGTATTTAAAGAAATGGTTTTTTATGGTCTTTTATGGCAGTAGCCAGATTAAGTTCTAGCTGGGCTTTGGCCTTTTTAATTTTCTCCCTGCACAGTTTCATGAAATCTTTGTAGTCTTCCTGATTTCCCTGCCCCCTCTTCCACAGGCCATAAACTTTCCTTTTCTTCCTGAGTTCCAGCCAAAGCTCTCTGTCATCTTCCCTGATGGCTCATCTTATGGCACACTGGGGTGGCCTGCCCCTGCACTTTAAGGATTTCCTCTTGAAGAATGTCCAGCTTTCCTGGACAGCTTTGTCCTTCAGGACTGGCTCTCAAGGGACTCTGTCAACTGGTCTCCTCAAAAGGTCAAAGTCTGCCCTCTGGAAGTTCAAGGTGGCAGTTCTACTGACTCCCTTCACTTCCCTAAGAATTGAAATGTCTACCATTTCATGATCACTATGCTCAAGACAGCCTCCAACCTTCACATCATGCACGAGTCCTTCTCTGCAAACAGGTCCAGCAGGGCACCTGCCCTGGTTGGCTCTCTCACCAGCTGTGCCAGGAAATTATCCTCCACACAATCCACAAACCTCCTAGACTGTTTCCTCTCTGCTGTATTGTATTTCCAGCTAAGATTTGATGAGTTGAAGTTTTCCACAAGAACAAGTGGTAGTGATTTTCAGGCTTCTCCCAGCTGCTTTTAGGATATTTTATTTGCCTATTCATCCTGGTTGTGTGGTCTATAGCAGACTCTTACCATGATATCTGCCTTATTGGCCTTCCCAAATTCTTACCTGTAAACACTCAACCCTATCACCACCATCATTAATCTCAAGACAGTCAAAGCACCCCCTAACATACAGGGCCACTCCACCACCTCTCCTTCCTGGCTTATCTCTTCTGAAGACTTT
>WUAM01000209.1:267378-280299 GCA_024336885.1 Actenoides hombroni
TATATATTTAAATTTAAAATTTCCAGTAGAAAAATTTGCCATGTGAGACAAAAAGACCAATATTTCTCAACTTGCAGTTGGTACCAGAAAGCTAGTTATTGAATGAATGCAACTCTTTTATGATATGTAAACATCTACCCACAGAAGCAAGAAAACAATGTCTGATGTTAGTTAGCTGCTTCTTTTTTCTCCTCAGAAACGGTGGGTCAAACTTGGTTGTGGGGTTCTGGTTATAAAAAAAACCCAACCCAAACCAAACCAAACCTTGGAAAACACTGTTATAGACAATAGTTATATTCATGACATTTATTCCTAGAATGCTGCTCCTCCTTTGCACAGAATGAGACAGACATCACTTGGAAGATGAGCATGGAAGCTTGTATTTAAAGACAGAAATGTGTCTGAAGACTGAATCAGAGCAAGCAAACACAGATGTCTTGTGGGAAGCCATATGTCTCAATTCTTGATTTCTTCATTATAAGCAACTTGAGAAGGTAGTAAAAGCATCTATACTTCTATATATTGTCCATCATTCTACTTGGCATCTGTTTCTGGATTATATGCTAAATTCTTCTAGAAAACATAGAGTGTCAGTGTCATTTGCCCAGCTCATTTTAAATATACACTTTTCCATTAATATTGCATATACCAATGACTCTGGTCTACTCCTGCTTTTCTTGTTTTTCAACTTGAAATTAGTCTAATTTAAAATATTCTACATGACAAAGTACATGTATTATATTACTCATAAGGCACATTAAATTACTTAGTCTTTTTTTATTGTTCCTTAAAAATATTACAGCATAACAATGAATTTAATAGCATTAGGTTTGCACAGGAAGGACTAAATAACAGGAAATCTGTATTTCATAGCTCCAAGTATCCAGGAAATAATATATACTACTCAATTTCCCCGTTGTTGATATGACTTTTTTTTTTTAGGTATAACAAATTAGAAAATGTCCTCTTCTCTCATTGTAATGTATTTTACTGATGTGAAATTTGATCATGTTTGATCAGTTTTCAGGGATGGAAAAAAGAAAGATAAAAAAGCTATAGCTTGGATAAGCAGAGAGTAAGTAAGCTATTTAACATAGTAATACTTTGTCTCTAATGGTTTTCTGCTGATTGTACAACTTCATCTAGAGAACACTAATGAAATAGCAGTGTGAAATAGACGTCTGGTGAGACTAAGACAATGTAATAAGTGACTTTGTATGTAACGTTTTGTGACTTTTAAAGAGTATTTTTTGTTTATTATTGTCTTAAGCTTGTTCAATGTGCTCAACTTACATTTGACTTTTTTCTCAGATGTGCCTTCTATGATATGGGTTCTTTCAAACAGAAGATAACGAAAATGACAAATCTTATAATAAAGGAGGGCTTAGAAAAAGTTTTAATCTGAGGCAGACAGATTAAGGTCCTGACACTTTCCAGCACTGAATACTAAATGGTTTCAGCTGATTTAAAGGTTTCAGAGTAATGGTAACTTGCTCCTCAGCCACAGGGTAGTTATGAGGTTGTGCTATACCTGTTCCAGCTCTCTGTACCTAACCTGGCACACTGGGAGGACAGCTGGACCACAAGCACTGGCAGTCCACTTACCTGAAGGGTGGTTTCACTACAACAGAACTAGAAGACAGGCCAGTACTAAACACAAAATGCTTGCAAGCAGCTTGATTTTTGAATGCATTTACTTTTGCTGCTACTCCTTAAAAATAGGTCCTTCCACTCCATTTCCAATGCTTCTCAATCCTTCACCTGTCAATGTAATGCTGTACCCCACAGGATGAGGCATACCTGAATATGCAGGGCTGGTATCTGCCACAATCTGGCTCAACACAGGACTCTTGCCTTGCTCTGTGGTGAGGCAAAGAGGGTGAAGAAGTGGGGATAAGTTCCTTGCAGCACTTCTCCCCAGACAGACCATGCTGAATACTCATATGTAGTCCCTAAGAAGAGGGAAGGGATATTTTCATTCCTAAATCTTTCCTCAGCATTGTTCCAGGAAGCATCCCATAGCACAGTGGTAGAGAGCACTCATTTTAGCATCCTGTAATTTGTTTGCACTTAAGCATCTTGTCTGCACCCTTACAGCTCTATGCCATTGAACACGTTTCCTCTAACAGGAGGAGCCATGGAATTTTGTTTGCACTTTGTCAGTGGGGAAATTGTATGAGAGTCAAACATTCCTCACTCCTGGGTTTAAATTACACTGTTATCCTGCTGTCTTCTGTGAAGAGCTTTTAAGTGGAGTGTTTGTCATTAGAGCATCTCCATGTGAATTATTTACTATTGACAGTGTTAAATAGTAGGGAACATTTCTGTGGGATATGGATTTATAATTACACTATTAGTTTAAGGATTAAAGCTTTTTTTATTGGTTCAGGGAGAGGGATTTTTTGGTTTTGAAACCATAGGAGATGTATGAGAATTGTGACCTATCATGTTGTCTCTGGCTCAGGAGTGGGAATATGGAATGAATAATAATAAAAATAAGGCAAAGAATTATTTTCTCTAAAAGCACTTTAATCTGATTCCATGGACAGATGGCCAAAGCAGAAATTGTTGTGTTATTTTGAAAGGTTTGTGTGGCTGCCTGGAAGCTATTGTCCCAGAAGCAGGGCAGGCAGAGTGAGCTGAGCAAATTCTCCTGGTGAGTTTCTCTGAGAAGTCAGCCAGATTCAATCAGAAGCCAAGAAACAATAACTTAGAAGTATGGCAAAAATAACCAGCGTGTACATTTCCATGCCACCCTGGATTTACTGTGCATGTACTATACAGTATGTTTGCCTGCACTTAGGACCAGGAGTGAAAGGCACAGCTGTGCAGGGTCGAAATGTGGTGTGTCTGTTGGAACTGGACCTGGACCTGAGTGAAGGGCACTGCTGGGGTGGACGTTGGGCTGCTTGGCTGGGGAGCAGTGCTGCTGTGATGCTCTGCTCAGCTTCTTCCTTAGAGAGGCTTTGTGTTCAGCTGGCTCTGACTATGATGAGAGAAGCGTTTGCCTAGGGTACATGGCCATATGGATATATCCTACATTAAACATTTATAAAAAGCTTTGGCTGTAAACTTGAGTTTTAGTATCCTAATGAAGACTATGAATAGGGAAGGTCTTATGTAGTGACTGTAGAAGGAAGATTTTAAAATACACAATTCCATTAGGTCCTGCTAACTTTATTTCCTCTATAAAGTATAATATTTTAAAGTACAGGTTTTTTATATTAATTTGATAAATTATGACAATATGACAATGTTCAAAATAAACTTAGAAAGACATCCTAAGAATACCATCCAGCCCAAGGTGGATATGCTTCCTTAAACAAACAGTCTGAAAGCGATTGACTTCCAATAATGAAAAAAATTGGCAATTCTCTGAATCAAAGTACAAATCTTAACTAATTTCTGGTTTACTTCCTAACTGAAATAGCAAAGAGTAATGAGTACAAATGCAGTTTTCCAATTAGATGATTACAACTGTCCTTGCTTTTGGTAAGCCAGTCGAACTGTCATAAAAGAAATTTCAGAAAACCACAGTCCAGAAAGTGTAAAATTGCCTCAGGAGGAGGGCAGCATGCCAGAAATACATTACATTCACTTACAAACAAGTTTCTAGTGATTATAATGAAACCCCCTGACTGTCTCTGGCCACATTACAAGCTGGTATAACACAGCCACTGATGATACAGCATGGCAGTAACAGTGTGCTGCTGGGAGTGAGGCACTACTCATGGCTCAGGTGAAGTACCTGCTGGAACAACAGCTACATGACAATTTCTAACTCATGACTAACATGGCTGTTAACTTTTCCATCCTGTAGTATTTTTCACAGCTATGGTAAAGTGGTTCTGATAAATGCCAGACTGAAATCTCACAAAACTCCATTTTTCTGCAAGCCTTACTCTTCAAAGTGACATAAAATAATGGAGTCCCTCTGTTTTTGTATAAATGACGAAAGCATGTGGCATGAAACTGTTGAGTATATTTTAAGTATATCCATTTTGAATATTGTATTTATTTTAAGATAACGTCTTTCACAATGAGAAGACTGACAAAACCGTATGAAATATATGTTTTTGTTTAAAGATTCAGATAAAAAGTCCTAGGATTGTTATCTCAGGTCAAAAAGAAATTTGGCAACTGAATTATAAACTCTTGACAGTCATTTACAGTAAAAATGCTGATACAGCAGAAACTGTAAGGTTGTGACTAATATTGCTATAATATAAATATTCTACTTTAATATTTTGGTTTTTCTTTTCAACAGCATGTTGATAACTGTAACTAATGTATTTGAAATAAGCCTCAATCATTTCTTGGTTATCCTCTTCCAGAAAAAGAATTCTGAAGGCACAATGAAAGCTTACTAACCAAAACAAAGTTGTGAAGGGAGAAAGTAATCTCAAGATTGTCACAAACACTGCTTAGCTCTGTTCTGGTAAGGTTATATCTGATATTAAGCTTTCGTTTTTGTTGGATCTAAACTTTGTTTCATTAAGACTCTCACTGTCTAAAAGCCTAATTTTTATTTTTTTTCAACATGAATTAATAACAAGTATATCAATATATAGAATAATCTATAAAAAGTATGAATTTATAGAATAAAAATACAATGTTTAGAATAATTATAGTTACACGATAGTGAGAATTTATATCCAGAAGAAAAATCCCATAGAAGAGAGGACTAGATTTGGTTAATCCTAGTTATAACAGTTATGATTACTTTGAGAAAGCCCAAAGGCATGCTAGATGTTCTAGAAACATTGCTGGAGAGGACATAGGACCTCTGCTTTGGATGGGCTTTGGGGGTGCACATGTGAGAGGCAGGTCCTGGGTGGAGGGAATAAACATAAGGAATCTAACAACCGTGTCTTAACACGTGAAATTTGTAATATATGTACTAGTGGGTTGCAGAGATGTTATGTCACCCAATTCTGACCAAATTAATACCTAGGCTTTCATCTCTATGTATTAGAAAGATGCAGTAGTTTGTCATCCAAAAAAAAAAAAAAAATGCATGCAATTACAGGAACAAGTCTTTCAGTTTCAAGATCATTGGAAAATGTGATGTTGAACGTGTTCTCACAAGAAATGTACTTATTAGGCAGATGAGGCTGAAGTCACAATGTGAACAAGGAGTCACTCAAATACAATAGGTCTGGCTGTCTTAAAGGCCCTTGTGACTTTTCGTCTGGATATACAGGGCAGTCACAGCATGTTCTGGATTTATGAGAAGTCTACTTATAGAGAATAAAAAGATGCCCAAAAAGATAGTAGATAAAAACCATCTGATGAACAAGTTTGTGTTTACAATATGCCATGAACCAGAAAGGTAGAGTGGATGCTCTTTGCTGGGTGAACATAATGTGGATTAGAATATCTATGTAGTATATTGATAGCATCAGGCTAGAACAATCCCTGGATCCTGGGTTGCTTTTTAGTTGTGACTAGATCTACCAAGGGACTGAGTAGTTTTTCTACAGTTCAGGAGAAATTCTTATTTGAGCTGCTTTTAAGTGATCTAGTTTTGAGGTTGCTGGCACTGCT
Source organism: Actenoides hombroni (assembly GCA_024336885.1). NCBI lineage: Eukaryota > Metazoa > Chordata > Aves > Coraciiformes > Alcedinidae > Actenoides > Actenoides hombroni. Next base: position 272,926 of record WUAM01000209.1, read on the forward strand.
TTGCCAGCAAATTTACAGAGAATTAATTCTGTAGCGTCTTTATGGTAAAAAAACAGCCCACTACCATTATGCACAGTGCCTTCTTCTGTTGCATATGCTAAGATATGGAATATACTGCAAGGGACAATTGCCTCTGAGTGGAAAAGAATTCAAAATTGATGTAGAAAGTCCTTGAAGTTCCTGCAGCTTGTCTCAAAAAACCTGTAATCTAATATTCTAGGATGGAAACCACTGCCTGCAGCATGGACAGCATTTCCTTGAAGAATAAGATGATGCAGCTATTGAAATTAAAAAATGGAGAAAATTATGGCTGTGCTGACGGAACTTGGAATACTACGTACAGTTCATTCAAACTGCCTCTGCAGAGACATGGGGATTATTAACAGAGGATCTGCTGAGCCACTTAGCAGGATGCTGGACAGCCTGCCTATTCTACAGCTGCTGGGGAAGTAAAGAGAGTAGAGAGCACTGAGGGCTCCATGACTGGAGTATTAATCAGCAAAAATGGGGGATGCAGAGAAACTTCATCTTTGCATGTAATTAGCTGGCATTCAAGTCACTGTCTCTATGGGATTAGTTTTAGTCTCCATTGATGCAGCTGAGCTGGGCATGTTAATTCAGCATAGTTGCATGTGCAAATAGTAGCTCTCAGATGCTGGCGTGAGTCCTGAAAGCAGTACAACAGTGTTGGCTATAAATAATACAGCAGGGGATATGCAGGCAATGCTGTTTTCAATGCTCTTGTTAATCTATTACAAGTTTGCTTTGGTATCTCTCCCTGACACAGCGTTATGCTGGTTAGACTTACCCTTCATGTGCAAGCAGTGAAGCTCACTGCTTTTCCTGTGCTCAGGCAGCATGTAGCTCTATAGTCACAGCTGTACTCTGGGAGGGGAAAGAACAGATGGGCAGAAAGTGAGAATGCCATATTCAAACTGTCAATTAAAGGAAAAATTTATGCTGCTTTTGAAGGGATAAAAATCCAAAGGAGAGAAGACCTCAGTTTATTTTGGTTCACATAATCATATTAAAATGAAGACAAGGACATGGTTTCACTGAAAGACCATGGAAGGAGAATGCTGTCAATGGACAACTGAGAGGCACAGAGAACTTTGAAATACTGCAAACACTTTGTATCCTGATAGTGTTGGAGAATGTCTCCAGGTTACAGGCACACTGAATTCGTTCAGACATCTGCCCATGGACTGGAGGAGCCTTGGCTGTGCTTGGAGACGTGAACCCTGCAGGCAACAGTCTTCTAACTTCAATGTCAGGTGAGATGTGAGTGACTGAACATAGGGCTAGCAAACACCTACACTGTGCTCCTTATTATTGCCACAACAGTAAAACCTTGCCACTGCTCTTGGATTTCTGATAAACTACACATATGAATGTCACAATGACAACAACAGGGAACATTTCTGAATATCTTTATTTTACTGTCTGTTTTATATTATGTTGTATCTGATTTGTGGAACTCAAAGTGAGGTACGTCACAATTAAGTGCATGCATACCTGTATGCCCAGATATATTGAATCTGTTCCTTACAGTTGGTAAAAAAATCCTCTGATTTCTATAAAATGTATTACAGTAAAATGTAACACTATTGAAAAAAAGGCAATGTCTTTGATTTTGTACGCAGTGCAAGAAGATATAAGGTGACAACACTAAGGTATGATCAAGGATAAAGCTTGAAAGAATAAGACTGTAATACAAATTAGTTTTATCAAGTACATGTATTTCACTAGAATTTTCAATTATTTTTTTTTCTCTTTTCAGCCATGTGTTAAAAGTCACTTATTTCTTCTCAGAAGCCTCTTTGCAGTCAATAACATTTTGTGGGAACTGGTGTACTGTCAGGGAAGTTTGACACTTGAATAAAAGTTAGGACAGAAGTAGACAGGTCTGCAGGTTTCCAGTCTGCCTATTAGCTTTGGAGGGAGCAGGGACGAAGCTTTCTACAGCTTGGAGGAAATAGCAGAGTTTGTCCTAAGGCTATATGGTCTGTAACTTCTCTGTGTATGCCTCTTTCTCAATCCATCTGCATAATAAGCTTTTTCTTTTTTATATGAATGTTGTTGAAAGTGTTTCTGGCCTGCATTTGCATGTGGATGCCAGATGATGATACGTTAAGTCTTCAAGCTGAACTGAGCATAAAAACATGCTCAAATGAAGCAGGAAAATGTTGCTGTGTCAAAGACACAGATAATATTCCAGATGCAAACTTACCCAGCAAGTCACTGGAAAGGAGCCATCTCTTGAGTCTTACAGCAATAGGATTAGCATTTAAATAAAATAATAATGTTTTTCATTGTCAAAGGGTACATAAAAAAGTAAAAGGCTAGACCTTTAAAAGAATCTAATATCTATCTAGCTCTGGAAATAAGTTGTGCAATGGACTTTGACTAAAAACAAGTTAAAATTATCACCTGATAAGTCTATTTGGAAAAAAAAATGCTTAAACATGTAACTGACATTGTTTTTCAAGTTACCTGAAAGTTAAAGTTTAGTAATATGTTATGCATGTTTTCTGATGATAACATAATACACATGATGTGCCACATTTGACTCTGTTATGTCTGGCCATGCTTGAAGAGCTGTTTCTAGAATGTGGTTTATTACTTTCAGTACACAGCATTGCTCTATGCATCGGTGTATGATGGCTGAGATGATGCTGTGCTATAAATGGGATTTCTATTATTACAGGCGCCAAATAAGACTTATCTGAAAAGTCTCTACTTCCTGACTTTGCAAGGTTTTCTTTAATATTTGCAATAACAGATACACAGTCTTTGGATTCTTTGCAGAGAGAAAAGAGTATGAGGAACTTTTCTGTTTTCAAAGAAAAAGTTTAAATTTTTTCTCTGTCTTTGATATTTCATTCTAGAAACCCTGATACAGTAACAGATAGCTTGACTGTCTTGACAGCTTGAGTGCTACAGACAGCAGGTGCTTTTTTCCTTATGAGGGACCAAACTTTTTTTTTAAGCATTAGTGAAATTACAGGATGTCAGCAAAATATATGGAGTTGGGCTGTTCCTCAGATCTTGGGTCTTTAAGTGTACTACTCTTTCTTTCAATGCCTCTCAGTTACAAATTCAAAGCAGAACACTTCAGGACATGGAAAAAGTCAAGCAGACATAATTTTCCTACATTCTTCCACTCATGACTCATTACATTTTTTTGTACCCTCTAGCTTGCATCAGAGTTTATTCTTTCCTTGGACCTTCATCTTTCTCATTTCTGTGTGAGTTACTTTGCATGGTAAATGTATGCTTACTGGAGCTAAAATGTATTTAAATTGCTGTAGTGTTTTAAGTGAAGAGTTGAAGGATTGCTGTCCTTCAACAAGTTGAAGAACTTTGGGGGGTGGAGTCTGAAATAACAGTGCTCCAACGGAGACATCCAACAGAGACATAGGCCAGGCCAACCAGACCAATGATAAATGTTCCTTAGCTGCCTTCAAAGATATGAACCAGAACACCATTAAACACAGGGGTGTGTATGGTTATGGTGGATCCTTTTGCACCCTTCCAGGGAAATGTGCATGCTTGATTACCTCTCTGAAATGCCTGTACACCAATGTGAGAGGGCATTTGGAGTGTATCAAGCTCTGCCTAGGTAAGAGAGAAAGTCTGGAGGAAGAAAGACTCTCCATTGGCCAAGAAAGATTGGGTTAGAGATCATTTAGGCAAACTGGCCACCCACAAATCCTTGGGCCCTGATGGAGTACATCCACAAGTGCTGAGGGAGCTGGCTGATGTTATCACTAAGCCACTCTCCATCATCTTTGAAAGGTCACGGAGAATAGGTGAGGTGGCTGAAGACTGGAGGAAAGCCAGTGTCACTCCAATCTTCAAAAAGGGCAAGAAGGAAGACCCAGGACATTACAAGCCAGTCAGCCTCACGTCCATTCCTGGAAAGGTGATGGAACAGCTCATTCTGGAGGTCATCTCTAAGCATGTGGAGGAAAAGAGGGTTATTGGGAATGATCAATATGGATACACCAAGGGGAAGACATGCTTGACAAATCTGATAGCCTTCTATGATGATGTGACTAGCTGGGTAGCTAAGGGGAGAGCAGTGGATATTGTCTACCTCAACTTCAGCAAGGCTTTTGACACTGTCTCCATAACATGCTCATAGGGAAGCTTACGAAGTGTTAGTTACATGAGTGAACAGTGAGATGGATTGAGAACTGGCTGAACGACTGTCACAGTTTAAGGTTAGGCCATCCCCTTAGACCTATAACAGATGCTCTCTGTTAACTCCGCTCCATTCCCAAAGGGGAAGAGAAAGGGAATAAAGGAGAGAGACTTAGCGATTAGAAAAGGAAACTAGAACAGCTTTAATGAAAACAAAAATAATAATTTAAAAAAATGGAATATATACAAATATATACAAAACCAGTATTGAACCCACCCCCCCCATAGTAATTACACCATCATCACCCCTGATGCTCTGGAGCAGGCACCAGGAGAGTCCCAGACTGGGTTCAGGAGCAGAAGGGAACTGTGTTCAGGAGCTGGATTCTGGTACCAGATTCAGGAACACACCAATAGGAATCTAAGGTAGAACAGAGTCCTCCTCGGATGCTCCAAGGACGAAACCAGAAGAGGACCTGAGCCAAACCGGGCAAAGAGAGAGGGGTTGAGACCCTCCAGATCCCTCAGCTTTATAACAAATATGACATATATGGGATGGAATACCTCATTGGTCACTTTAGCGTCACCTGTCCTGTCCGCTCCTCCCTACAGGTGCAGCCTTTCACTTTTCTGCACCCCCTAACGTGGTACACAAGATCCAGCAGTGGCCTTGGTCTGCATACCAGTCCTTGGTGGTAACTCTAAACGTCAGGCGTTATCACTGCTAGAAGCAGACACTGTCTGCAAAAACATGCTGCTAACTTCAGAAAGTGCAGTTAATTAGAAGAACTTAGCTAAAAGTAAAAACACTGAAGAGAATTAGTTCTATTCTCACTCAGACCAGGACACAAAGGACCAGAGAAAACAAAGATTGCTCAAATGATGCCCTTTCTTTGAATTTAGCTCATTATAAAGTAAAAACCACACCTCTAGTGCTTAAGTTACCCAAATTCAAGTAAAGACCCCTACCCACTGAGCATGTGCAGTACATTTAAAAAGCACTGTAATTTTAAATCAAGGCAAGCAAAGAATCATCCAATAGTTGTCAAGTAGGAGTGTTCCTATGTTTTGAATGGTATAAATATGTTGCCTAACTATAACCAGGTGTGCTAGCTTTGCAGAGGTACCACCTAGCACCTGTCTCTGTGCAGACATGAAATAAAGACAAATATCTCAACTCAGCATGTGAATTGGTTGTTGCACACTGGGTAAATGAGCCCAGCTTTAGGACAACAATGTGGGTCCTTCCCACAGACTACAGTTCTTTATGAACTGCTCCTTCAGGAACATACTGCTCCAGTGTGGGTCCCCCACAGGGTCACAAGTCCTGCCAGTAAACTGCTCCAGCATGGGCTCCTCTCATTCCACAGGTCCTGCCAGGAACCTGCTCCAGCAGAAGCTCACTGTGGGGTCACAGCCTCCTTCAGGTGCATCTACCTGCTAGAGCATGTGGTCCTCCATTAGCTGCAGGTGGATAACTGCCCCACCCTTAACCACCATGGGCTGCAGGGGGACAGCCTGCCTCACCACAATCTTCAGGGGAATCTCTGCTCCATTGCCTGGCACACCCCCTCCCCCCCCATCTTCACTGACCTTGATGTCTGCAGACTTGTTTCACATAATCTCCCTTCTCTCTTCCCACTGATGTTGCACAGGAGTTTTTCCCCCTTCTTCAATATGTTATTACAGAGGCATTACCACTGTCACCAATGGGCTCAGCGTTGGCTAGAAGTGAGTCTGTCTTGTAACCGTTGTAGATGTTTGATCTATTAGACACACAGGGAAAGCTTCTATCAAGTTCTCACAGAAGCCACCTCTGTAGCACCTGCCCACCCCCCCATGACCTGGGTTCAGCTAAGATAGGGTTAATTTTCACAAGCAGCTGCTGGCCCAAGCAGCTGGGAGGGGCCACAGCTGGGATAAACACCCAAACCAGCCAATGGAATATTCAATACCATACTGACATCATGCCTGCTATATAAAGGGAGGGTTGGCCAAGAGCAGGGGTACATGCTTTTAGTGTTTAGCTTCAGTGTTCTGCAAGAGCAGGTAAAGTGCCCCTAGAGCCTTGTAGCTCACTCAGTTTTTCTATTGTTTCATTAGTAGTATTATTATTACTGTTGTTTCTTCTCTTTGTGTGGTGTTCTATTAAACTGTCCTTATCTCAGCCCAGGGGGGTTTCACCTTTTTTTCTTCCAATTCTTCTCATCCTACAGGGTGGGTGTGTGATGTTTATTTGCCCATAGAGGTTAGAGCATGATGCCCTGCTACCAAAACCTTGCCACAGAAACCAAATAAATCCTGGAAGGTCCATGTAGTCTTGGTATAGACTACCTTAAAAGAGGGTACTAGTGTGCCTTTGGGGTAGCTGATGCACAGGAGGATGTGGAAAGGTGCCTAAAGCCATTATCACATCTAATAGCCTAGGATTTTAAACTTGAATATGGCTGTAATCATCTTGAATTAATACACCATTTGAAGGAGGGGAGCCTTGCCTACCCCAATAAGACAGATTTCTAACACTGTGTCAGGCCCTTACCTATTCCTACCAATCCTCTCTCCAGTGCCCTCAGAAGAATGAGAGACTATCCCAATTGAAGGGCACAAAAATGGTTACCAAATCTTTCAAGCTGAGGGTGCACAACCAGGTACTCTGGCTAAACTAGAGACACACTCTAAACATGATAGTTACTCCTATCATCAAGGAGAATCCCCAGTTTTCCTAGGCATTGTAGGTTTCTTGAGAATGCAGCTGGGGATCATGGCCTCAAGGGGAGCATCTAGCAGAAAGCCCCCAGAGAGTTCAGAGGTTGACCTATGTGGTTTGGGAGCTAAGTATATAGAGGCTCTCATGCCCACAATACCCCAACTGAAAAGGAGATGTAGTATATGAAAAAAACACAGCTCCTCTTGGCACCTCAATTGACTATGCTGCACTCTGTTTCTATCAGCTCAGATAGCATTGCAAGTTTGGGGCTTCCTTCTCCCCCTCCCCCAGTTGTCTACATTTAGCCCATATCCAGGGCTAAACTCTAGCAGCTGGTCTATCAGATAATGACCCTGCCCAAGCAGATAGAAGGAATCAGGAAAAGAAACAAAAGACACATGGGTTAAAAAGCTTTCAATACTGTCTCTCATGGTATCCTCACAACCAAGCTTAAGAAGTGTGGATTGGGTGATTGTGCAGTGAGGTGGATTGGGAACTGGCTGAAGGACAGAGCCCAGAGA
>WUAM01000209.1:288716-314659 GCA_024336885.1 Actenoides hombroni
TAGGTGATCCTGCTCTAGCAGGGGGGTTGGACTAGATGATCTTTCTAGGTCCCTTCCAACCCCTATGATTCTATGAATACCTCAAAAGAGTGACAGAGGCTTCAGTTTTCCCTTAAACCAAAATTAATAGCTGGCACCCAGAGGTGCCAATGTTATCCCTGGGCCTGTGGCCCCTGTCATTCCCTTATGAGAGCCAGTGCCATATCAGAGGTACACTGGGAGTACACAAAAGGGAGGCAGAAAGGAAAGGCTTTCTGGTATAACAAATTTAGCATTTACTGCAAGACATGTTGGCTGCTGTCACAGGAGATAATGAAATTGATTTAAGAGGGACAGCATATGGAAAATATATCACTTTGGGAAAGGACCTAATGCCACAGTAATTAATAAAAGAAGAAAATAATTTTCTTGTATAGAGAAATCTAATAAATTTAAAATACATCCCTGGAGCAGTTTGCTGTGTTTCCAAGCCTATGCGAATTCTCCTAGGTGCAGTAAAATTCCAGTGTAATTTACCTCATCAAGACTATGCCAAGCAGGAACATATAGCAGATATATCATAGAATATAAAAGCTAGAATCTTCCACTCACTCTAAAATATGATATTTTGACTTAATGAACTTCTGTACAAAAGTCTTTCTTGAAAAAGAAAGCAGTATATGTACTTGAGCTGGACTGTCAAACTTCTTTGCTGCTGTTGCATTACAGTGAAATAATTTTTTTTATTTCAAGTTTTGATTGAATTTAATGGCATGTGTTGACTTCTCTGAATCCTGGCCTGGCTGAAGTGGTGATGTCACTGAAAAATTACTGCTCTTTCATCAGGGAAGGAGAAAAGCCCAATGTACATTAATTTCATTGAAAAGTGTCTAAAACTTCTGTCTCTAGAAGGCCAGGTGGCTCTTGGAAGTCTACTTAGATGGTTATTCTAAAAGTTATAGCAAATGAAAACACGAAGCAAAGATTACTGAAGAAGTATGTATTCCCTAGAAGTGTGTATTCCCTATTTTTCCAGAGGATGAGAGGTTAATTCAGTTCTAGACAAGGAAGAATAGAATAAAATAATATAGAATAAAATAGAACCTTGCTATTGCTTTTAAGGACCTCTAATTTCTAGAGAAGAAAGAATGTGGAATAGGATAGGAGTGGATGTTTCATTTCATAAACCTCTGAAGGGTGAGTGTGGCATATCCTACACAAGTGAGAAGTGCATCCTTGGAGCAGTTTGCTGTCGTGTAAGAGAGATCTCTCAGGCACTAGAGTTTGTTAAAGTGAGTGGCTCAAATAGCCTAATCTATGCTGATTTCCATGGACAAGCTGCAGTGAGTCCTTCAGAAAACTTTAGATCACACTGTGTAAGGCTGTGTCATGCATGCAGCACCAGCTGCAAGGTGCACAGAACAAAATAGGCCATCAAAGTCACAAAAAAAGTCACTCAAAGACTAAGTGGTATAGAAAAAGTCATATGCAAAAGCTATGCAAGCAATCTGTAGGTCCTCAGCTTCACACTAGGATCCCTCGAGATTGTCCATAGGACATGGAAATAGAAGGTGATTTAAACTCCACGAACTGCAAAAGCAATAACAAAAAAAACCCTGAGAAGTTAACAACATGGTGACCTTTTAAAAGAAATGTACTATGTAAGGGATGTGATGTTTTACTGATATGGTCAGATGACCTGTGGATTTTCTCCTAAATTCCTTTAGAAATGAGGAGCCTAGGCCTGGGGGCAACTTATCTCTTCCTGACGCAAATCTCTTAGTATTCCAAGCATTCAAAATTTCAACAATGTTGATTAAGCTTTTTAAGAAAAGATTGGGAGAGTGAAGAATAGCTATATGAAAATTTATTTGCTTTCTGCTTCATAGAAAATAGCATAAAAACAAGGTGAGAAGATTCTTGTTTATAAAACTGTAAGAATACAAATCTATCTCTCAGTGTATTATTAGTCGTGTTCCAACCAGCCTGATAAATAGACTTGCATTATTTGCACTTTATGCATAGTACTCAGACGAATGAAAATTTAATTTGTTCTCCTTTAGAACATTCCTATGAAATTTTTTTTTTAAATGTGAAGAAACTGATAGAATTTTTAAGTTTTATTTATGGAGTGTTGGGGTTTTTTTTTATTTCCTACTTTGTAATAATAAGAATAGTGACTTCACCATCTAAACAGTATGTCTTTTAACCTAATCCTTTTTTTGGAGCAAAGGTCTCACAAAGCTTTTTGCAATTTCAAATAAACCATCAGAAGCTCAGGAGAACCTAGTTGTTTCTAACTACTCAGTAGTACACCTTCAAAGCAAAACCCACAGAGACAGTGCTTCTCTACATAGTAAATAGTCGGTCTGGCAGGAATAACCACTAACAAATACATAAGAGCACAGAGAAGGACCCAGTATAATGGGAATGGTGGGATTTTCACATGTCTGCTAAAACATCCATATTGGTTTGTACCAATCATATCTTGTTGGCCCCTGAAAGCTCGAACTGGAAACAGAGAATGAAATCAAGAGTGTAAAGACTTGGTACTTACATTTTTTTTGCTTTTCAAGAGGTAGCTGTAACATAGAGGGCACAGACCAAAGAATGAATACATTTTGTGTATGTTCTTAAATATCTTCTACTGGAGGGTTGTGGTTTGAGCCCACCCAGCTGGCAGCAAAACACCTTGCAGCTGTTCACTTACTCCTACCCCCTTCCAGTGGGATGGGGACAAAAAAATACAACAAAAGGCTTGATGCAAAGGACAGGGATGGCTCACTTACCAGTTATGGTCATGGGCAAAAGACAGCCTCGACCTGGGGAAGCAAAATTAAATTAATTTAAACACCACCATCAATTTACCAATTGAATCAGAGTAGAACAGTGAGAAATAAAACCAGGTCTTACAAACACCTTTCTCCCACCCCTCCCTTATTCTCTGTGCTCAAATCTGCTCACAATTCTCTACCTCTTCCCCAACAGTGTGGCAGGGACTTGGGGTTGCAAGCAGTTCTTCACATGTTATTTCTGCTGCTCCTTTCTCTTCAGGAGGACAACTTCTCACAGTCCTCCTGTGTTGCAGTGTGGTGTCCTTCACATGGGTGACAGTCCTCCACAAACTTTTCCAACCAGTGTGGCTCACTTCTGTGGGCTTCAGCCCTCCCAGTGAGGGACTGCTCCAGTGCGTGCTTCCCTCAGAGTCATGGTCTTCAGATGCATCCACCTAGCTCTGAAGGGGCTCAGCCTGCCATTTCCCATGGGGAATCACAGCTTCAGTGTGCCTTCCCCTCCTCCTGACCTTAATGTCCACATAGTTGTCTCTGTCACCTCTCACTCCTCTCCAAGACAAAACATTTTGCTCAACAGGATTTTCCCCTCTTAAAGATGTTATTGCAGAAGCACTTCCACCGTTGCTGATTGGTTCAGCCTTGGCCAGAGAGGGGTTTTGCTTGGAGCTGGATGAGCTTCTTGAAACTTCTTACAGGAGGCACACCAGTGACCTCCTCCTCTACTACGAAAACCCCTGCCAGACATAAATCCAATGCATGAAGTCCCAGTGAACTCTCACCAGAATGAAGACACCGAATTATTAACAGGGAGCCTTAATAATACTGTAATATTTTTTCATTATTAATATTACCACCACCCCCAAATCAAAAGCTCAGAATAAGAAACCACAGATGCTTTTTAAAGCATCTCTCAGAGGACCATTTTCTTACTAATCAGTTGAGTCTGTTTAAGGGTCCCATACCTAGATGCATGACAGTGTTACAGCTGAAAGTTGCTGGGAACCTCTACATTTTCTTCCATGACTTCCCACTGCTACAAAATGACAGAGGATTCAGGGCAACGAGAAGATTGCTGGCCATGTAGGAATATAGCTGAACATAACAGCATATGAAAGATCTTTGGTTTGATCCACAAACACTGGTCTTTTAGTATGTATGTAATTTTGGAGGACGAGGTAAATAATGTAGAAGTGTATTTCATGGAGGAACTCACATAGCCATAGGCTACTTGAAGACAATGGAAAAACACACATTATTAGGTAGAGGTGAAAATAATGCATTTATTTTCTTTCCTTTGACAGAGAATTCAGATTAATTTTTGTATCTGGATTTGGATGAAATATTCCCATCGTTTGTGCAGCCCAGTGATAACTGTAAAGCATTCTGAGTATGTGGCTTTGTACAGCAATATTTTGTATCATGTATCATGAATCACATTAGCCAGGACATCCATAAACTCAGTAAGTAATGACAAATGGAAAGCCAAATCTGGCTTTCAGTTGTGCTGGTGTAAGTCTGTAGCAGCTTTAAAACCTGCAGAACACTCAGTTTTGAAGAAACTCTTTATTTTCAGTATTCCCAGAAGGCCTGAAAATCAAAGGGCTGCTCCCAGAGCACTAAGAGCAGCATATCATTCCTCTGTTCAGGGCTGGCAGGAAGGCTGTGTTGCACCCTGTGAGCAGAAAGAAAGTCTTCCTGATTTCAGCTGGGAGGATGCTGTAGCATCCTCCTCCACCTGTAGTTCCAGTTCTCTGTAAGCATTTCTTCTTGCTTTCCCATAGTAATAGATCTCTGTATTACTTTTTAATTAACAAGCACCTGATCATTATGCTCCTATAGTTGACAGTTGCAGAAAATAACTAAAATGAGACGGGAAAGGTGGTGGTATTGTTCTATGTTAGCAGGAAAGAAGACAAGGCCAAGACCTCCCTCACCCCTTGGTCCTGAGATGCCACAACTATGGCAGTTTTTGCTGCTGTTCCCAGTGAGCAGGGAAGGAGGGCCAGAACTCTGTCCAGTGTTTCTCCAGGCACAGGTCTAAGCTGAGAGGATCTGGGGCTTTAAGAATTATGTCTCGGGCTACACCTCCATTGACACAGGTTTCCTTGTGAGGGTCTATACACACGGGTCTCGGAGGACTTTGAGCATGGAAACACATATGCACAGATGAGTAATTTGGAGCGTTTCCTCATTTGAATGTACCAGAAACACACCTGGTAAAACACCTGTGGGACACAAAAGGAGTAGCAGTTGAATGCTGAATATTTCAGAAGTCACCTTGTTATAAAACAAGTCTGTGCAGAGAGATAAATGGTTTGTAGTGCTTTTGGGATGACTGCAAAACATGGATGTCTAAACTCTCTTCAAATGTGGATTAATGTCCCCATTGCCTAGTTCATAGGGCAATGACAAAATAAAGCTGCAAGATCCTAGAACTAGCTAAGAGATCTACAAGATCTGCTCTAATACTGAGCAGTTTTGAATGAAAAGGAGACATAGGACTATCCTGATTTGATACGTCTTCTAAGCTCATGCATGTACTTCTCTTGGAGTGTGAATATCTATAACAAGCAGTGCCTCCATAGTTCTGTGTGCATCAGGTAGGGATGCAGATGTCAAAATTCGCTCTACTTAGGATACTTGGCTCTGGAGCAGAGGGGATGTGATGTAGAGGCGTATTTGAATTAGGCCTATGGCTAATCTGTATTAACAAAAGAGCACTACAAGCAATTTTCATTATCCTCTGCTTGCTTTTTGCTAATCCTTTGCTAGCTGGAAAAAAAAGCAGCAATATTTTGAAGTCTTAAATTTATTCACATCTGTTCTGCACATTCACAAGTAGTGAGGAACACATACTTAAACTATTATCTGTGCAGGTGCTGCCTACATTCATTTAACTGAAGACAACCTAATTGTCTGAATGAACTCCTGTTAACTGGTGTTGGTTGAACTGTTACTTCTGGTTGTTTCCTCTCCTGCCACTAGACTATATGGAGAAAGAACAATATCTCAGTTAGTCAGCCAGCCAGAGCTTTTTAACTTTGAATTGAGCAGCAAGATAGCCTCTTGTTGCCAATTCCTTGTGTGAACTGGTAGCAGTAATAAAATAAAAAAAATGACAGCTAACATTTACATCCTCATAACACCTGCCCTCTACAGAGCCCAAACCACCTATCATCTCCAGTTTGCTGTGCTGCAAATGAAAGATTAATGATTTGCTCAAGACAACATGAATAATCACATCTTTTTTCCCTGCATTTTCAGAATTGCAATTAATCATCTGCCAATTAATATTGCCTTTTTGTAGATGACATCAGAAGTCTATGAAATTTGATTTTAGCATAGTGAAACAAAGTAATATTTGGCCAAAATTTTCAAGTTCGAAGCCTAAAACTTTCAGACATGCCTATATTGTATATACTGACTGTAAATTACAGAAACATCCTACATGCTTTTGATAATATTTGAGAAGCAAACCAAGCTGGCACATGTAACAGAAAAACTGAAAGACTTTACAAGATTAAAGAGTACATGAAATTTAGAAAACTTGTATTGGATCTCTGCATTTAAACAAAATGTCTCGATCCTGCAGAATTTTAATTCTGCTGGCAGTACTCTGAGCTTCATAAAAAAACCATGTTGTCCTATCAGAAAAATCTCTGACCCAAATATCCAAATTTATAGGTGTTTATTAAATCAGAACCGGAGAAACATTCTTACTGAACCGCATGGTGACAGTTATTTGCAGCAGAAAAGAGAAATAAGTTGAAATACACAGAAAAAGAGAAAGATGAGCCAGACAGAGGACTAAAGGAATGAAACAATAGAACAATAATGGGTGACTGTGACACAGATGGGTTATGGGCTCAGATATGACTGGTCCTGTAAGGTACAAAAATGTTCTTTCCCCCAGCTTTCTCCTATTCAAACTGATTCATCATACTATTTCTATTTTTTCTGGTCTAAGACAAATTTAATCTAAAGATTGCTTCAAACCATTTGGAGGAATCCCCTCTTGGTGAGATTTTGAAACATATATGCCTTTTTTTCCCCTGGAAAAGGCTATTTTGCTCTGCTGACAGGCCTACCTTCATTCCTCAGTCTCTATTTCTCCAATAGAAGAACTCATTTGTTAGAAATTATCAAGTTTCTGCAATGGCTAGGATAGCCTGACTTGCTTTTAGCTGCTAAGAAAGCCTTTTTACTCCATGGGCCAATGCAGATCCATTCTGAAGGGATGGGCGATCTATTATGACCTCCCTGCATTGTGTACATTGTCTACAAGCATCAAACCTGCATGTGAGCTTGTTCCAGTGTAATACATTTTCCATCTTTTTAGTTAATTGAATCCTTTCTGACATTATCAAGCGAAATACATACTTTCCTAGCTTCTGATATATGTATTTTGAATTGAGAGTACTAGTTTGTAAAGCTTGTTAGCTGATGATCAGTGATTCTTTTTTTTTTCCTAGTGCTTTCAATTAGGCAATTTTCCCAATCTTTGAGCTTTCCCCTCCGTGATCTGTGCTTCACTTTGATTAAACACAGAACTTCATTCACATGTTTTTTCAATGTACTTTGCAAAAGCGTTATATGATGCCTCACATTCCCATTATTCTTTCCAAAAACCAGTCATGCTTAGTTCATTTGTCATATTCTTCTCATCTTTCTGCCTGAGAGTTTGAAAGATTTCCCCTGGTCATCACCACTTCACTAGTAATGGTGTTGTTTGTGTGTGTAATCCTTTAGTTCTCCTGACTATCAGTAAGTTCTCCTTCAACTTCACTCAAATTCACTGTGTCAGCCGGAAGCTGAGATTTCTCAAAGTGAACATTCTCATCTGAAGAAAAGTTTTAGAATTTGAATAATAAATGACGTAGTTTTTGTTCTCTTCTGGAAATATTTTTTTTTCATTTTTTTTTTTTTTAAAAAAATCAGTATTTTCATTGTGCTTTGTTTCTGAACTAGGTAATAAAATTTAGAACGTGTTATAGTGGGTGATTGACCATGTGATTTAGGTCAAGTTTACCAACACTATGGTCTATCACATGTCAAAGAACCAGTTATACTAAATGTATTAATTTATGGTAAATCAGTCAGAGGGAGAACTGCGCATATTCTTTTAACACTCTGAGTTTCACTTTTTGAAAACTGTTACCCTTATCTGCACGATGGTAAAAGACCCATTTTACTTTTAACTGGCCAGTTGCAGCTCATTGTAAGTAAAATATATTTGCTAAGGCCTGTGCCTTGACAGAAAGCATGGAAGTCTGTTCTTTCTGTGAAAAATGTTGTTGACCTGTATGCAACATAGAGACACTAATTTAAATTTTAAATCTGCTTACTGGAGAGAGTAATGCATTCTGAAGCTACAGTTTCATAATTTGGAACTGGCTAGAGTATCTGTTCTTTTGCAGATAAAGGGCAAGCATAGTCTGAATCAAATGACACCAACCATTATTTTGTCTCTGTGCTGTTGGTATTCTTGCACTTATCCTCATCACTTCCATCTAAACTTTTGAATACTGGAAGTGACTTGGTGAGAAATATTTTATTCCCACTTTAGGATTTGATTTGTTATGTACTATTTGCTTTACTTTATTTCTTCTTCCCATTGTTATGCTACCTTTGTCAGCTCTTTTGAAAACATATATTGTGAAATACATAATTAAATAGAAATAATTCTATAAAATGTGACTTTACAAAGTACCAATACTTCAGAAGAAAACTCTCCTTGTTAACACACTCTTATTTTCCCTCCTGCACTGCTTCCTTCCTCTCTGCATTAAACCTGTACATGGATATATACAAAAGTCATAGCAATTACTGTGTTTAAAAGCTACGCAACCTAAGAAGTCCTGCATGAGAAAACAGCACATCCACATCATAGTAATTCTTTGATATTTTAGGGTCAATACAAGCCTCTCATATGAATTCTTGTCCATTACAATTAAGGAGTGCGAAACCCTTTTCTTTGTGTGCTCTCTAAACACCCTTTCTATTAGGCTAGGGATCTTTTCTGAATAAATAGTTTGGTTAGTGATGTCTAGACTAGTTTTTAATACTGCACAGCTGCTAACAAGGAAGTAAAACTTTGGCAGCACTCTTGTCAGCCACCTTAATAACTTCTCATGGTTTTTAACAACCACACTACTGATTTCTGGGTAGATAAATCCACAGAATTTAGTCAAATCTAAATTTAAATTTAATAAGTCCCTGGATATTCTCACTGGTTTCAAAGCCCTAGTATGAACACTTCCACACCTAAAATATCAAGCTGAATAGCAGTCAGCCACGGAAAGCAAACTACAGCTGGGTAGTTTCGTGGGTAAGATACTTGAAAAGAGCTTAGAGCTAGTTTTGGCTGTGCAGTTATTTCTTAAATTTCTTTAAGAAATACAGTAACTCTTTCTTAATTCTTTCTGTATAAAATGGGATTTCTAGTGCTTCCTGGTTGATGATCTTTAAGATCCCTTCCAACCCAAACCATTCCATGACTGTGTGAATCTACGTGTCTGTGCGTGTGTCTGTGTATACACATGTACACATACATACACACGCATGAGGCCATGTTCATCATTGTCCTTAATGTTGTGAAAAGGATGGTAAAGCTCTTAAATATTTAACATCCATGAATAAAAGGGGAATTCATCTCACTCAGTGATATTCTTCTAAAAATTTAGGCATCTAGGCATCTGCCAATAATTAAGAGAAAGTGAAAGCCTCAGTCTTGCCTGCTTTGGACACCTGTCAGCAGATGCAATTAAACACTGCTCTGGAGGTGCATATGTATCCTCAGGAATGACAAAGGTTACTGGATTAAACTATAATTACTATTTTTATAGGCTATATTTGATTGAGGTTCGTATTGTAAATGGATATATCTATTATGGTTGTAAGAACAAAATACTGGTTTTTATCTTAAAATGAGCCTGGCATCATCAGAGATGACATACCAGGAAGTAGACCTATCAGAGACTTCCAAATGAATATATTTTCTAAACTTGGAGAGAAAAAAAAAATTACGTTTAGATAATGGTCTATGGACTGATGCCACTAGGCTTGCGATGGACACCCACAGGGTGATGCCAGGGTGCTTGGGTCATCTATACTGGTACTCTCCTGTTTGCCTGGGGAAGGAATCTACCTCTCTAACCTGTCTTTCTGACTGCAGAGACATGTTCAACTTCTGTTGGTTGTTCAGAATAGTGGGTTTGATTTACTTTCCTGCTCTGGCTATGGTGATCAA
Organism: Actenoides hombroni; assembly: GCA_024336885.1. Classification (NCBI taxonomy): domain Eukaryota; kingdom Metazoa; phylum Chordata; class Aves; order Coraciiformes; family Alcedinidae; genus Actenoides; species Actenoides hombroni. Next base: position 298,740 of record WUAM01000209.1, read on the forward strand.
GTACAAGGCTGCTTGACAGATACTACCAAAGAACACTGGTTGTGCAACTTGCACACCTTATTACCCATTTTTTTTGTTCCTTACTCTTTCTACTCTTGCACCTACATTTCTCTGCCCTGATCTTCTCCCAGATAAACAGCCAAACCCCAATTACTTTTTCCCTATTTATGCCAGTTTTGGAATGGTCATAGCCATATTTGGTATTTCTGTTACCATTGCTCAGGTAATCTCTTCCTTCCACTTTGAAAAAAACCCCACTTTCCATAAAAAGCCATAAATAAAATGTCAAAATAGTCATGTGTTGTAGTCTTAACCTATATTTGGCTATAACTGCTGAAGGAAAGAGTGAGTCAGAGTCTGGAGTACCCTGCATAAAATCTGATGTCATGTGTGATTTCATACTACAGTATAATAAAGGAAATTGGGTCACAGATTAAATTTACTAAACTTGCTGAAGAAACCTATGACCCCCTGAGCTATAGCATAGTTATTCTGACACATCCAGCTAGAAAGGTCCTAACTCTAGAAGGTGAAACATAGAAATAGATCCCTGATGTATGTAAGTACAGAAAGATTGAGAGTTTGGCATCTTTGGATGACTAAAAATACTAATATGAATGTACTCTAGATCAATGTGTTTAATACTTTATCAGTGTCATTATCCTACAGATTTATTTCAGATTCCCCAAAAAGCCTGCAGCTCCCCAAATAAAAGTTTCTAGCACTCTTAAACCCTGATTCCAGTGCTTTAGTTCTTGTCTCTGAAAAACTGTCTCCATTCAGTCGTAAGTTATTGTTTCATAGAGCATCACACAAGTTAAAAAGTAGCCCAGTTTCTGTCAGAAGAATCTCTAAGCCTTTTTAAGCTTTTAAGAAAATCATAGGCAGAGATTTAAGTGCTTGCATATATCGTTCCTTTCCCCCTCCCTAGAGAAAAGGAATGTCACAGTCAGTGAAAGTTAATGCTTGCAAAATTGGACTATTTCCTAAAATTTCTTTCAGTGTTGTCAGTATTTAAAATTTCAAAGGTTTCTTTTATGAAATAAGACCACCCCCCACCCCCCTTGCTTTCTTCTGTTAAAAAAAAAATCATTAATTAGCTAGTATATGTGCATACATGTATGCGTGGGCATGCTCTCATCTATGAACCAACAGAAACCTGCCATCAGTACAATATAGCCAAGCAGACATAAAATGGATTGTACCCTTACTACTAGGACATCATCTGCCAGTTGGGTGTGCTTAAGACACGCTATGGATCTAGGACAAATGTGGCACTTTTTTTTTTGGCCACAGCTGTAAAAAGACTTTCTACAATAGAGCTGATTTCCAATTTACACAGTAGTGATGTGTTATGTTAAAATCCCAGTGCACTAGGAATGACTGGTGTTTCATTTCTGCTTTCCATCCTCCATATTTTCTCCAATTCTTATCACTGTTTATTGTTGCTGCTCAATATTTTCTGCACTTTCAATGTGATAGGGATCTCTGCCTTTCTTTGCTATTGCCACATCTGGTATTTGCACATCTATTCTGATTCCATTAACAGTAACATTAGAAAAATTTAGTAATGCTTTCTCATTTCTTATTTTCTACATTTTTGTGTCTTATAAAGATAATACTCCTTTCTTTTTGTTGCACATTACTGCTAGATGTCTAATGTACTAATTTATACTCATGTCCAGACTGTTAGATGCGTCAACTGATATGTGATTTACAGTTAATGAGGCCAGGTCACATATTTTATTGTCTGGATTCACATTTTCCCTATCATCTGTCTTCTGCTCTGCATTAACAAATCTTATGCAAATGACCTTTATTGAGAAATCATAGTTAAAACTTCAGGCTGTTCTGTCCTTCCTTTTTTGTCAGGTCACTTGTAATTTTCCATTTTATTAAATGGGATTTTGTAAAAGATACTCCATGTAGGTTTTTTGTCTTTTTAATCTCTTTCTGCTTCAGTATATCTTCCTGCTGTCTAATGACTTATTGTCAGAAGTAGTATATTCCTCAAACAGTTTTAGTTTTGATCCAGTAAGTCCATCTCTCATAGTTTCCTGACATTACTCATTGTATTCCTTGACATCCTTCACTGATCTCATCTTTTCTTCTGTACGCTTCATGTCAACATAAAGTCACTTCAGGTCAGAGTTCATACAGTGTTAACTTCCTTCTGCTGCTCCTGTCAGGTTGCCTTAAATCCATTTTTCATCAAGTCACTAATCCCAGGCATATGATCTAATTGGGTGGTATGTTGCAGCTACTTAAGTACGCCTAAGCATTACTGAATTTCCCTTTAAAATACTTTTTATTTTCTTAATTTCCTTATGATAATTCTCTTCTATTTCTATTTACATCTACACTGTTGGACAGCCCATGCCTCCTTCCTGTGGCATATGGGCATTTCCTTTCAGTATCTCAAGGCACTTTTAAATCTAAATACTAACTCTGAAACCTCAGAGTATTTTCACAGAGGAATTAATATCAAGGAAAGCCTATGTATTTCCAGTCCCTACAAACCATATGGAAATTGTTCTTTTCTTTTAGTTTTCCAGTAGCATTTCTTATATATTTCAATATTTGCAACTTAAAAAAAAACAAACAAGGAGATGAGCAAGAGCAAACTAGGCCTTTCCTAAACTCTTGTCTTTCTCTTGTATCAATCCATTCTTTTCTCCATGCAGCCTATTTTAAATTCTAATAACAGATACCATTAAAAGATTCAAACATATTACTGCAAATTTTTGTCATCGTAATACTGTGTACAGCAGTGTAATTTAACTGTCTAATGCAGGCTTTTCCTCATTTATCTGGCAAAGCTTTCATCTCCATGTCATCTTTACAACCTGAAACTTTGGCATCCTTCTTGTTCTTGAGGAATCCTACCATTACTTTCAATTTGCTTCACATCTTTTTTCCTATTAATGCAGTTAACACAGTTCAGTTACACCCAAATCTTGGGAAAACAGAATATAAACCTTACGTTTTAGCTGGAAAATGTTACTTTGTAACAATATTTTTCATTAACAAAATTTTTCTTGACATCATTCAGTTAAATGCATGTTTTTCTGATCATTTGCATACATTTTCTGAGCAGATGTTTTATGTTAGCAAACTTTTAACTGATGATTTTAGATTCCCTTTATTCTTTGTTTCTTTCCAGTTAGGTAATTCTCTCTGAACATGTTCATTTGTGGTCTACACTTTATTTTGACTAACTGCACCATATTATTCATACTTTGTTTTTAATATCTTCTTCTCAAAGAAGACTTTGTTTCCTCTCAATCAGGAAATCAAGCGTACTTTTTCTTTGGTAATTGTTGTATTCTTATCTTTGTTTCAATCATCTGGCTGATTTCCTCTTTTCATTTACAGCTTTTTTTGATGGAATTGTCATCATTATAAGCAAAGTTAGTAGCAATCTGGAAGGTTGTTCCACATTTAAGCTACAATAGATATAATATTGCTGACTTTAAGTATGTCCTTCAAAATAAATTTCATTCTTCAAATTTGATTTTGAGGTGAAAGCTCTGTGGTAAGAAAATCATATATCAATTTTCAATTGGGAATGATAAGGACTCCCCACATCAGTTATCAAGTAATGATTTATTCAAGTTTGTATGGAAAGTGCATTCTGTTATTGTTGGTTAATACAATAAATATGCATCAAAGGTGATCTTTTCTATTGGTGCAGTTTAAAAGAAGACACGCAAAATTCAAGGATTAATTCTTTTAAGTAGTGGCACATAAGAGCCTTTCAGGCTTTGGGTGTTGGAAAGATTTTCTCCTCTGCCAGCCTCACAGCTGTCAAAGAAAAGAATGGGTCTCCATCCTACTCTGTTAGTACATAAAAAGTCTATGTGACCTGCTGGCATGCTTGACTGCAGTTTGCTTACTGAAGAAAGTAGCCTAGTAAGAAGTGCTAGATAAAGTTACCATCTGCTGGGCCATTGCATTTTCTAAAGAAGTCTTCTGCCCTCCATAGTCAAGACTCTGTAGAGAAATCAGCATTGGACAATGTCATGCTTTGGCTTTCCATGGCGGTGTCGCAAAATGAGACCACGGTTGATATGGAAAGGAATTGAGATTTTGGCAACTACATAGGAGCACATGATGCTTGGCACTGAAGGATGCGAAGAGGAGCATGTAATTCAACACAAAACCTTTTAGTAATGTAATAACTGGCCCAGAATTTGCTGTCTGCTTGTTAATTATTTAACAATCCCAAACTGTCTGACTAAAAACCTACCTTATGTCTCTTCAGCTGCTTGTCCCAGATAACTAATAGCAACTGTTTTTGAAAGGGATCCAGGAATATCTTTGTAGTGCCTTTACTTTTCCACAGCTCTAGCCAAACGTCTATGTACCAAGAACCCTGAAACTCTGAGCCAAAACCTCTCCCTCCTGGTACTTTCATAAACAAGTTCTTTGTGAGATTTCAAATACAGCTGACACTGAAATACGCCAAAAAAGAAGCTTTAACAGAAGGATTCTCTAATTAGAAATTTTCTTACCATCTTAAAAATATATGGCTTCTTTGTTGTTACCAATAATGCAAGTAACATAGGGAGGAAGGGAAAAATAGAACACATTAATTCCTTTGACAAGAAACAAGAGGTAACAGTCACTAAATTGAACAGTAAATAACAAAAAAAGGGTGTTTTGTACACAAGATGTCTATTCCTGTGTCTAAGTTTCCAGAGGAATTTGGTGAACAGAGACTAGGTATTAACTTCTGACCTGAATTTCTAAAAGTGATACCTCTAAAAATTTCTTTTTCAAATGCTTTTCTTTAGAAACTTGTACTTTCTTTTGACAAATAAGAAAAAATGTGGTTAGTTTCACAAAATCAGCTACAAGTGGAAGAGAAGCCACAGCAAAGGTTCATTTTCTGAACAGGTATCTGTCCTATTTCTGTCTTTGCAAATGCTAATGTTGTGAGGTCCATAAAAGGACAGCAGGATTATTCCTTGGTCAACAATACCTGATCCACTACTTTCTGAAGAACTAGTCAAATGAGATCCATGACTAATTTAATTAGAGTTTTATTCCTTAAATGTTGTTTGAGCACAGGCTTTATTCTTATTCTGAGTTTTAGCAATACCGTGCGCTAAGCTTCCCAACACAATTCAGAGACTCTTTTCTTTTTAAGAAAAGCTTTCCTTTCTTCCTTCTGTGTTAAGATCACACCTATTACTTAAAAAATAAACACTTTAAATATTCTTCTTCCACATAATAGACATTAATATATCTTGCCCTTTTTCTGTCCTTAAAGTCCCAGAAAGATGTCCATAGAAGTGATGAAAAAACACCGTAATAGTCTTTTTTTTTTTTACTATGTCTTACATGCTTACTCATCTATCAGGTTGTTAAAGGAATTTCATTTACTTTTCCCAATCTCTACAGAAATATTGCAGTTTCCCCTGTACCTCTTCTGGTTTACTCTTTACTTGGGAATTTGACCTGTCATTAGCTTAGATGTTTCACAAGAACTTTTATGCCACTGCATATCCTCTTAATCACTCCAGATGGCTTTGTTAAAACCTCAACACCTTCAGGTGGAATACTGGAATATGTGGAAACCAACAATTTTGTGTAATTTTTATGTCATAACCTGCCATTCTCATAATCCCTCTTCAGTTTGACACTTAAACAGGTATTACTTTTCTATCTGCTAAAACATGTATACTAATCTATCCTTTGTCATCATACTGATGCTAAATCAGAAACGGTGAGGCTCAGCAGCAACCAAAAATTATGCTTCTCTCCATGTCTCACTCCAATCTCTTCTTCTAAATCTTCTACCTGGTGCAACATTAGAGAGCATTTCCTCAACTCAATTCCTATGGAGGAATCCAGGACAGTCGGTTAAATGGGAAGGTGCCTCCTAACATTTAGAGAAAAATTAGAGACATCAGGATAGGACTGAAAATTACGAATGAAGTGGTCTATCTATTGCAAGCCAATGGGAAATACTGAGGATGACAAGTTCTCTGATTTTTTTGGTAGGCATTTTCAGGGCTGTGGCTTTAGGTAGGGGCTTACAATCACAGCCTTGGATTCTATCCTGGTAACAGCTCCAAATAATGGCTCTTCCCATGAACTGCACAGTGTTCATTCTTTTTCTTTACAGGAGGAGTATTTTGTAGTAAAGTGTAATTACTATGGACATTCTCAAAACCAGAAGAAAATATAGTGCAATCAGGCTGCTGCAAATTCTTTATATTGTAAATACAACAGCTACCTAAATCCTTTGTCTGTTAAAAAAAATAATTATCTACATCTATCCTGAAGACAGGTCAGTGTTATAGACCCGTATTTGTTTTAAATGTTCATTGTATTGGTAAAAAAGTTGGAATTAAGTTATATATCTAGGACAGTAGATTGAAAAGTTTTTACTTACTTGAGTTGGAAAATGTAATGTTTATTTATTTGTAAAATAAGCTATCTTTAGCACAAATAAGTAATAGACTTCTGGAATTTGTGAACTGTAACCTGCATCAGGAAGACTATGAAGAGAAAACAAGGTAAGAACTATACTGCAGTTTGTATAATGGGATGTGTTTTTTATCAGAGTTTCCAAGAACAAGAACAATATTCTTGTGCTAGAATTCAGATAATATATCTGGGGGGCGTGCTGCATTTTGATCAATTGTCTCATTACAAAGCTTGATTTTAGTTTTGACAGCAAATTGTGTAACTTTTGGGCAGGTATTAAGAGGTATACATACTGTCAGACAGTGGAGGAAAAGGTCCTAAAAATAGTAGCAACAAGCTAAACACTTTTCCCTGAGCTGCATACCCTCTCCCATTCAGTTTGTGGCACATCAGGTAAAATGTAACTTGGGAGGGAGAAATTTGTAGTTTTGCAACAGGCATTTTGCAGAAATGCCTGCTCTTAAACTTCCAATTTCTTTCTTTTGATGACTGTGAACACAGAGAAAACACAAACACTTAACCTAAGTATGCTTCCATCTCTGGTATGCTTTGGTAGGAAGATGAAGGGAGAAGCAAGTCTAAACCAGCTTTGGGTTTGGTTTTGCAAAATTAGACCTCTTTATGATGAGGTTTTGAAAGACCAAAACCAAAATCTAATTAATTTTTCTTGGCACATTTCACTAATGTACATGTGAACAAAGTTCTATAAACCAAGATTTTAGAGAATCACCTGCTTTAATATCTTAATCTCTTGTCTCTCTTCAGTATGACAATTCCCTCTGTGGCCTCATATTCCCTTCCAGTTGTAACCTTCAAGTCTGACCTCCTTTTTCATCCTCTTATTCCACACAGACTTCCTGACTATGATATTGAAAGAGATACTCCAAACCACACTCTTTACCAGGCCAAGTAATACACTGTGTGGCTGTTTCTCTGGTATTTTGTCTATATCTTGTCTCTGTGCATGAAGAAGTGGTTCCAGATTCTTCTCTAGATTGTGCTCAGAAACTACGATATGTACATGATTGTGTCTACTCCTAAAGTAATGGTAATGCAGTGCTGACTGCCAGTGGCTGTAGGACCTCAGCACCAGGAACAGATCATTGTGCTTTGGCCCTCTGACAATATCATTAATAATATTAGATAAGTTATAAGGTTAGATTTTTATGGGATTATTTGATGTGGGAAGGCCAACTGTGCTGATTTTAGAAATTTAAGCTCTAAGATATGTATCATTAAAATAAGCTAAAAAGCTATGATGATTAAAAAATGAAAGTAATGCAGATATCTGTCGTGATTTTTCGTGGTTTTTTTTGTTGGGTTTTTTTGGTGGGTTTTTTTTTTTTGTTGTTTTTGTTTTGTTTTGGTTTTGTTGTGGTTTTTTTTTGGTGGGCATCCAGTCTCTCATTTCAATAGTTTCTTAATTTTTATGTGACTACATACAAACTAGTGGTTGAAAGGCTGATAATGTTCATATGAATCACAGAATCATAGAATATTTTGGCTTGGAAGGGATCTCTAAAGGTCATCTAGTTCAACTCCCCTGCAGTGAGAAAGGACATCTGCAACTAGATCAGGCTGCACAGAGCCCTGTCCAAACTGACCTTGAATGTTTCCAGGGATGGGGCATCTACCACCTCTCTGGGCAACCTGTTTCAATCTTTCACCAACCTCATCACAAAAAACTTCTTCCTTACATCTAGTCTAAATCTACACTCTTTTAGTTTAAAGCCATTACCCCTCATCCTGTTACAACAGATTCTGCTAAAAAGATTGTCCCCAACTTTGTTGTAGGCCCTCTTTAAGTACAGAAAGGCCACAATAAGGTGTCCCCAAATGTTACCTGGAGATTGTTCAGTGACTAAAAGCTGTGTAGTTACACAAACTGAATCTGCAAAATGAACCTAAAATTTTCAAAATATAACTGTTAAGACTAGTCTATTGTTGAGAAGCTCTGCTTTGTGCTAGCTAACCACACCTTTTCTGCTTCCCAAGGCCGTGCTGCTGCATCCATGCAGTTTCATAATGACCAGAAGCAGTTTGTCCTTTTGTCAGTGCAGGTAATACTGCCTTTATTTAATAAGACATTTTTATGTGCCATTTTTTCTTTTATATTCTGAATCTGTAAGGCTTCATTCAATCAATAAAAACATGTTGATTTTATACATTTTTAATGTTCTTCTAGTTTCCACCAGAATACAGAATGTCACAAATACCAATCAAGAAAAAAACATTTGGCATGCTGATAAGTAATGTAGCATATGTTGTTTTCTGAACAAAATGGAAAAAATGCAAAAATTAAGAAGCTGTCTATTTTGGATTAGGGTGAATCACACTTTGGAAGTGCATGTCTTGTGCAACTAGCTATAGTGAACTTAAACTAGATGCTGAGTTTCTATATATCTAAATTTAAGTTACATGGATCCCACTTTCTCTGAATGGTCTTCAACTGCAAAGTAAACAACCCCAAATTTCCTTTAATAACTGACCAATTAACAGGGATTCACTGTTTTTGGGAAAATGATAAACACAGAACATGACAAAAATCAATATTTAAAAAACCTACTTTCTCAACAGTTTAATTCATAACCAAAAAAAGATTTCAAATCTCTTGGGCATAAAACAATTCGTTACAATGATAACAGATGATCAAAATAATAGTTTAGCTTTCCAAGCTACTGCAAAAATTGAAAAGAGATGAAACTCTATGTGATTACTGCATTAATTCAAAGCAGGATGTCAAAGGCATGAACTACCTGACCATGTTTTAATAAGAACTTGAAGTGTATTCTGTGGGAAGAAAATATATTTTTTTAAATGATCTGTGATTAGGTACCAGTGAAATTTAGTATTGGGTACAAGCATTCTACGCAACACATGAACTTCCTGTGTATGTTAAGTCAGTGTACGTTAAGTTTGCATTGATTTAATTTAATATTGTGATTCAAATATTTTTCAACTACATTTCCTCATGCAACACTTAGAAATGAGAAAAATATTGAGATACTTTCTACTAGTGCAGATGGAAGAGGTCTGATGGGAGGGGCCAGTCATCTGGGATTTACTATGCTCAGGTGCTAGAAACTTGGGAAGCTCAGAAAACTGTCTATATTTTCAGATCATAGAATCATTTAATTTCGAAAAGACCTTTTTTAGATCAGCAAGTCCAACAGTTAACCTAACACTACCAAGTCCACCACTATTGATCTGTCCAAATAAGCTAATAAGCTAACTTTGTGAGGTTTGTGTGTCCTTATGCATTTTAATGAGCAGGTAGCATAAACAGTATTTCAATTCCTATCGTTGTAGATATACTTCAGAAATAGAGCATGCAGATCTTATGATGTCTAGACCTAAAAATGAAGACAACTGGGTTTCCATTAAAGAAGGAAGATGGTTAATTCCTCTGATAAAAGGAATTAAATACACAGAAAAAAATAAGGGTTTAGCCACATCTGCCACTGAAGTCAATATTAAGTGTCCAAATAGTAGCTTATGTAAAAAATTCCAATAAAAATTATTTCACAGACTCCAGATGGATTTGGAATACTAAATCAAGTCATAAGTTCTAAGAACCCACTGGTAAAAAAAGGATACTTCAAAATGCATAAAAACAGTGAACTGAGTATTAATGCTTATGAAAGTACATGCAAATATGACTAAGTAGGTTGCAGATTGGAATGTATTTGGTTCAGTTTATACATTTATGGTTGTCAGTTTTTCTTGGGCAATAGTTTTCTGCTATGTCACTTTCTCTACCCTTTGCCCAGTTCTTTCTTTTAGTGAAGAATATGTTTTCTGATGATAAGTACATGTTTCTTCTTTAGGTTGTTTTAGGTTAAGCACACAAGACACATTAAACATTAATTAGTGTCAGTGAATTATGATACAGTCAGAGCTATGTTAGAAATTAAAGACTTCCAGTGCATACTCTGCTAAACTTTCCAGTTTTCAGTGAGTTGGGAAGAAACACTACATTTGGTATTTCTTTCAAGATAACTGAGAGAAGTGAATGAAGAGATGCCATTAAGTGGCATTGACCTTCCATTCTCTTTATTTTGTTTTTTTAATGATTTTTTTATCATTCCATAAATCTGCTTACAGAAATTCTTTTGGTTCTGACATTTCAGCTGTTGACTACAGTAGAAGCGAACACCTCATATGTAGGCAATGAATTGTTTAAATTTTCAGATTGTGAGGGACTTTCTTCATATAGGTGTTAATGAGGAATCTGAACAGCAGAAGTTCAGAGAGCATCACTCTTAACCAGTTGTACATCACTTTAAAAACAAGCCTTCAAAAGAGTGAAGCTGTTTGTGGGATTAGGGTCAATTTTGCAGCAATAAGTTCATCATCATTTACTTACATCATGGGCTTCAGAGGGTGCTTTATGTGTTTCTAGTAATGCTGTTTTCAATCCCACAGAACAGAGTAAAAAAGACAGCCTCTCCAAATATTTGCATTTTTTCCTTAAAGAAACCTTTAGTAATTACTGGCTTCAGAAGAAGATGAATGTTCTTACATTTTGCTATTTGTTTTTCGCAAAAAAAGGAGGGAATGTTTTGAAGAACTTTGGTCATGATGTAAAAAAATAAGTTACTTCCATTCTTTCATTTTAATGTTATTTTATTCCTTGCCACATTCAGTATTATCCCAGAAGAACATCCTTAGCATAGTTTCGAAGTAGTATGTCAGTTTCTGAATCCTCATTTATAATATCACTACTCATTCTAAGAAAATGTATTGTGTCTAACTTTCATGTAAAATAGCTGGTTCTGTCTTTTATGTCAAATAAAACATGACAGAAGTAATAAGTGTGATGCAATGCAGATTATATTAACTAAATTATTAAAAAAGTCATATGTTGGCTGAACAATATAAAAAATCCATTTTCTGCCTGATTACATTTCCCAGAATACTGCTTTTGTAGCTCCTCTCTGCTGTTCAGCAGGTGCTAAGCTCTCAGATCCAAACTCGGCAGGATACCACTGATAAACAGTATGGAGAGTGAAGGAATTAATACATATGTTGCAGCCATTTAAATATATATTATGACAAAGTTAGGAAGTTCTTTGTAAGAGTAGGAACCTTTTGCAAATATCCTTCTTTTCACAAGGAAATTGTCATCTTGGCTTATTTCCCTCTGTAAACCCACAATTCCTTCAAGCAGGCTGGATTACCTTTTCACTGTAAGTGTAATGTCATCTGCTCTGCTAGAGAGAGTGTATCTGCTCAACCCTTTTTCTTATTAAAGTTTTTGGCCACATTCTGATAAAGGTGATATCTGAACTGAAACAGACATGAAAGTTTCAATAAACAACAAAAGTCTGAAACTAGGAGCTCATTATAAGCAGAATATATTAGTATCAGAAGTTACTGTGATATTTAACCTGTGACTATCACAAATTGCAAGAAGGAAATAGGAAAGCTTTGCTTGCTATTAGATTTCATTTTAGTGTATCGCATTTTCTTTCTGTGAAGATGAAACCTTGTACATCAATGCCCAGCTAATCATGAATAAAAGAAATCGAAAATCTGAAATATGATCTGAAATGCAGAATAGCATGTAGTAGCTTTTATGTTTATTTCAGAGCACAGAACAATGTAATTGAAAGAACACAGCATTTTAGAGTTTAAAAATACGCAATTTTTTTGTCCAATTGTTAAGTTTCAAGCTACTTGTACATGAACCTCTGTGTATAAATGAAAGCTCCAAGAGCATGTTTTTTGCCATCTTCTCAAATAATAATATACTGTATGAAAGAGTTATACACTTGTCCTTGATGATAGGAATAGTCTTCAATTTGGACATGTAACTATTTGTACAGTTGATTCAGGACGTTGGATTGTCCAAGTAGGACTTCAGGCTGGCTTAAACACACTTATTTTAAACTCTGTTCCTCCTAGTATCCTCTACTGCCTTTGCTGAAGAACATGTCACATCTCTCTTCAGTAAACAGAAGTGATGAAGTTTCAAAAAGCCCTTCCTCTTTCCTTATGTACATTTTGTGTGAGTTTTTGGAAGTAATAAACCTCTCTTTCCCCTAGCCTTTCAGTGGGATCTGTAGATACTCAGGACCCAGGTGTATCTGTGTCCATAGCCACCCTCAGTTTATGCCTCTGTGTAAGCCAAAGCCATCATCTATCACTAGTTATTCCAGTCATCCCAGTGATCTTTAGTAATTGCGTTTAGACAAGAGACACCGCTGAAGCAGACAGCCAAGCACAAGAAACAAGAGCAATTTACAACTACACTTTTGTCACATAATTTCCTTGATTCATCTCTTGCTTTCTTTTTATTCTCTTCTTAAACTTTGCATCCCCAAATGATGAACTAGATGTCAAAGACATTGCACTGATACCTCCGGGAGAGTAGTTCTGCATCCTCAGCCAGCCCCACTGTGGCTCCTGACAGCTAACCACAGAGTTCTATCTGCAAGTTGAGAGCAGAGCAATGCATTAGTAGCTGGTATTAAGCCATGCTTAAGATTTCACATCTAAAATTTAGTTTTGCAGTGAATTAATGAAAAAGAGGAAACAGTTGATGAAGAAACAGTATGACAGACACATCAATCTAATAGGGGTTCTTAAGGGTTTTGGTTACCTTTGTGCAAACTCAGAGGGTGAGATTCTGGTATGAGTCAGCAGAATCACCTAGGTAAAAAGCATAATACTGACTTCTTCAGCTGAAAATCTGTTCTTCAATACATTTCCCATCTCTTCCCTTTCAAAGTGTATTGAACTAAGCTCACTTATAGGAGAACTAGGCAAAAATACTAGAAATGCCTTTGCCTTTAATTTAACAGAACAAACCTAGGAGTTCTCTTCTTCACGGTGCTGTGGGTCTGAGAAGTGTCCTGCTGGGAGCCTGTCCTACAGCTTGATAGTACAAACTTAGGATAACTCCTTTCTAAAACCAGCTGGTGTATCTGGCCTTGCTACTGAGCTGTTTGAAGCATGTGCATATTAGCTGAGGCTAAACTTTTGTTTGCAGTGAATTAGCACAGCCTAGAGAGAAATCTCAAGCTATCTTACTGACCCAGGACAATGAAAAAGAAGTTTTATCTCTTCCTGGAAGCCTGTCTTTCAGCTTACTGCTAACAATCTTTGTATTGTTATTCTTGCAAAATAACTAACTTATATTTGCTTTCTTTTGTAGGATATTTATAGAGACTTACAAGGTCAAATGCATCTTATTTTAATTTACAACACATTTTACTTAAATACCTTCTGATTACTGACACTAGTTCATATTAACTATATAACTGGAGTGTTTCTTGTGCTTGTGTATAACTTTGTCACTTTCATCTGTATAGGTGATGTCAGTCTGACTCTACCTTAAATATAATGGACTCTAACACTGGATCAGAACATAATAACAGTGCAAGAGATGAAAGATGCAAAATGTGCTTGTACTTCTCTCCTGCAATGCAATAAAATTAATGATTAGAGTCAAAAGCGCATCATGAGCAGTGGGTCTCCTAAGAACATTTTTTATTCAGTCTTGGCTGTAATTTCTCTGTAGCCTCTTCCTCTCCCAGAGAAAATGTTGTTTTGCTGATTGAAAATGACAGCTCACAGTTCACCTTGGTGGGGGTATCCTTGCTGATAATAGAGTTGCCATCTCATGCACCCTGTAGTTCCTAGAAAGCTGATCTCTCCAGGGTCTGGCTAGGACCAGAAAATCACCACTACTCTGCAGCAGTGTCTGTGTAGTTCAGTTGCCCAATAGAGCAACAGATCTGTTTCTGGTGGACCCTGCATCAGCAGTCATGGACGCAGTCATGAGCAATTCTGACCTGCCCCATCAATGAGAGCCTGTAAATCAAGTTACCAGTTCACAGCTTCTGCCAAGACTGACAGCCAGTTAACAAACTGTTAATGCCTTTTATGATGTTTTTGCCTGCTGACACCTGTACACAGAGAGAGGCCAGTGATCGTCACTTAATTGCTTTCATCCTCAGTTACAATCCCCCTGTCTTCTATTCTTTTAAAGAACACCATATGAGTTATGAATGAACACATCTTCTGGATAATAAGTTATGGGAAAATAACATTTTGTAGTAGATATTAATAATTTTATTTGAGAAATATAGTGTATCAAAGATAAATCTAGTTGTCCGTTAACAACTCTTTCAAATGAACTGATGGTTTTGATTATTTTTATAGCATGAAGTTGGTAAATGCTGAAATTACAGAAGTTATTTGGCAAGTCAGTCTAAGGTTTCCTTTATTTACAGTGATCTACAACAAAATCATCTGCTGTTACTGTTCTTTATGTTCTCTTCTATGCAGCAGGGTATTTTTGGCTATGTGCTGAGACACAGCCTATGTAGAAGACTATAAAACAACTTAATTGCATTCTTGGATCCCACTGACTTTCTTGGGCAGACTATGAGCCTAATCAGAATGTAGAAATTTGGCATACCATAGGTTTGTGAAATGTGAGGGGACAGGAGAAGGACAGGAGAAACATGTGGAGTTAATAAACCAGAGAAGAATCAATTCCGCAGCTTGAAGGCAAAGTAGATGCATTAACTGATAACAGTTAAAGTGCTTTATAGATAGTTTTAATTAATTCAAATAACAGCCAAATAAACAAACAAACCTTAGTATTGATAAATGTTGAGGGATGAATATTTTTTTTATTAGGAAGGGATGGGTAAGTGTACAAAGAACAGGAGAGGAGCAGAGGAAGGGTGACCTTCATCCATCCACCCTTACTTGGGATTCTTGTCTGATTCTGTTCTACAGACACTAGTCAGAGAAAACAGAGGAAATTATGTTCTATTGTAACAGCAAGAAACTAAAGCCTGAGCTTCCACAGAGATTAGTATGTTTCACAGGTGGTTCAAGCTGCTTTCCTTGCAGCCCTCACACCTTACACCAGCATCCAGGGAGCTAGAGCTACTTACAAACACAGTCCTAGTCCTTAGGTTATATTTACAGATAATGATATGGACACTGTAGTTTGCTCTCTCTTGGAGTTTGTTTTTGTAAAAAATGAAAGGATTAGAAAGCTTCTTAGAATCACATTGGTTTGTTTAATGTAGGGTTAGTACATTTTCAAATTCACTTTCTTAATGTAGTGCTAAATAAAGAAAACCAAAGGTGTACTCTCAGTAAACTGTTAGTTTTATACTTTCAGTTATCACTGATTTTTCTTGAGAGTATCAAAATTATCATGTGTGTAAACATCTTGATAGTAAAAGATCCTAAGGGAGCTAAAATTCTGAAGAATTTTATTTAGGGAAAATAATTCAAAGCTTGTAGTGACTCATAACCATTTCGCTGCATAGCACTTTCCTTTCTAAATCAGTGTTTTTCTTCTTGGAATAACAAGAGAAAATACACTTAGGATAATAAAATCCTAGTCAGATAAACACAGTGAAAGGAAGGAAAATATATGTTTTAACTGAGAAGGAACAAGAGTTTATTTTATATGAAAGTTTTTTAAAATTACAGGAGTAAATTCTTAAATT
>WUAM01000209.1:314682-333182 GCA_024336885.1 Actenoides hombroni
AATTAGACAAAGTTTTTACAATTGCTCACTGTAATTCTAATGCTACACATAGTCAAGACAGCAAGGTCACTGCTATTCCATCCAAAGGTACAGATATGTTTCCACATCCAATGATAAATTGTTTCTCAATAATGCATTAAATTAGCATATGTGCTCCTGAAGGAGATCTACCAAAGGGTATGATATGTGTTGCTGGCAGTGTTTGTCAGTTATGTTGCACCATGAGCTGTATCAGTTTTTGTTAAAGGAAATAGCTCTCCTGGGAACAATAAAAATTTTCATTGTCTATAAAAGAAATGGTGAAAATGTTATATTTTTGGCATCTCGATCTTGGAATAACAACCTAGGTACCTGGCTTGAGGGACTTATGTGTTGAGACAAGAATATACAAAAACACTCTTAGTAGGGGGTTGGACTATGTTAGAATGTTTACAAAACATAAATGTCTTCTGTTCCTCAAGTAACTGAGGTACTTCTCTGATTTCTATGTCGAAAGAGGGCACAGGAGGTTATAGAATGGGTAGTGAGATTAATGTGGTCACTGAAGCTGATTTCAAATTGCAGTGAGCATCCTTGGGGTCACAAGTAAACATTCAATGAATTTTCAACAGCTCCAACATTAATTGTCAGCTTAAGGTAGCTAGATGTTACTATGGTTGGGGAGGTAGGAATTTCCAATTTAATATTAGGAATCTACAGGTTGCTTAAAATCTCACCTGTGTAAGCACCTGATTTCAGTTTCAGTTTACTCTAACATAGATGAGGAAAATCTCTCTCTGGAAGTGCCAGTTTCTGTTCATTATCTGTACTTTGGTCCTAGATATCTAATAGAAAGAGATACATCTATATTTTCAGACAGAAAAAAAAGGCATGAGGTAAATCCTGCACTTTAAAATCCTGCACAAGGACTTTCTAGTGTTTACTTTTAGGCATGAGTAAGGTCACTCACTCATAAATTAACTTCTTCTTCTCTTTCAAGATCATTTGAAGTGGTAACTTAGTGGGTATATACCCTAATTCTTCTCTACTAACTGGCAAAGGAAATTAATTTAAGGTACCTTTGTGTTTTTGCAATATTGTAAAATACTAAAGTTCAGTTTTCTGTAGTTTGAAAAAATCAAGCAAAGGGATTAAACTAATAATAAGGCCTTTTATGTGATTACATCTGCTGCACTAGGAGGAGTACAGTATCTTGCTGGAACAGATGACCTCCAGGACCTCTTTCACCTGTGAACTCACTGCTGAGACCTCTGTGTTATACTGCTTGTAAAAATCCTGGGGAGGAACATTTCATTTCCCTTGTCATCCACTTGAAATTCATCATGAACACAGGGAATTCAAATGTGTCTGACAAAACCCGCAGCCCACAATTTTAGTGATGTTTAGTGCTATTAAGTGCCCAGTTTAGAGAGATGTATCTTCATAAGCTACGGCCTCTTTATTTGTACAGTTGCAATTCTAATAATGATAAAAAAAGGCAGTTCCTGTCAGGGCTTCTAGATGTATTTTATGTTAAATTGCATATTTGAATATTCTTATTTACTAAGAACACATCAAGTCCAAGATTTTTTGATCTGTCTATGAATATATATTTTCAAAAGAGTTACACTAGTATTTTTGCCAGCATGGTGATTTTCACACCGGGGTACATGTTTTGAAATCAGCAGAGGAGCGAGTGTCTGAATCCCATTAACAGCAAGGAAATTATGGTTAATTATTAGTTAGATTTGATTACTGTACACAGGGCACAACCAAAAAATAACCCCTTTTCTGAACATTGCAGGATTTTCTCAGAGTTGATAACAGTGCCTCTTAAATGCAGCTTCTGGGCTCATTCCAGCTAATCTTTGAGAAGTCAGCTGTACCATTCACCAGTAAGTCTTAAATGGGGGTCCAATACTCCCTCTATAACTTTAAAAGAAATTGAATCTCTTACCTGTGTGGCAGGTCTGGGATGGCATGCAAATTAAATCTGAAAGGAATCATGATTGATTCTACTAAGTAAGGCAGTAATGTTAATGTACGAGTGTGTCCCTGTGTGAGCCAGTTAGCCAGAAAATGGTGCAGCTGTGAAGCCTCTTTGGACATTCTTAAAGATGCCAAGGTTTCCTGCACTCCATTCCTTATGTGAAAGGGAGACAATGCATAAAAAAAAATCTAGTT
Organism: Actenoides hombroni; assembly: GCA_024336885.1. Lineage (NCBI taxonomy): Eukaryota > Metazoa > Chordata > Aves > Coraciiformes > Alcedinidae > Actenoides > Actenoides hombroni. The sequence goes on from WUAM01000209.1 coordinate 316,846, forward strand.
ACTTTGAAAAATAAATTCTTGAATGCTCCTTTTACAATGTAAATAAGTATTAAAGAATGGAAAATGGATCTCCTGCTTTGCAGATCACTTTTAGGACTTTCATCTCTTAAAGGGAATTTTACTTTAAGAAATCACAAATCTACTACTTTTTATGGCTTGCTTTCAAACAAAAGATTTTTTCATTTTGATGCCCGTTGGAATGCATTGGCAAATTGTTACTGAACAACAAGATCAAGCAGAAACAGTAGTTAGCAAAGTTATGTGCTGAAAGAAGATACTTAAAAGGGTGGTTTAAGTACATCAGGGAACATGAGAGGATTTAAATCTCTATGTTTCTTTTTCCCAACAGGTGTCTGCCCAGAGCAGTGTTAGGGGTAAAAAATAGGGTGTTTCAGACACATTTCTCTCCTCAGCTTCCTGAGTGGGGAGTTTAAACCTTGCTTCCCCTCTGCCTGTTATGGCAGGTGTTGGGCCTCAGCATATATGCAGGTAAAGCACTATGGACAAGCTGGGATATTTCACAGGGGTTGGTGCACTCTCTTTTCTAAATCAAGCTTAGTTAAGGTGCTGCCATCATCATAGCAGGTCAAGGACAGCATTTCTTTGTCCTAGAATCCCCTTGGAAGTCAGGGGCAGCGTGATTTGCCCAGGGTCACAGAGGAGGAAGCAGGAGGGTAATCAGAGAATTGCACAGAAAGCTCACAGATCTGTAGTGGCTAATAAATGTACTTGTCATTTGACTATTTTTCTCAGCTATATGTGACTGTCTAGGGTAGAAACTACCATGTTAATCATGTTATCAGTGATGACAAAAGTAAAGTGTAACCTTACAGACAATTCCTGTTCTTTTTAAACAATGGCAACTCCCTCTTTGCCTTGTGCAAAAGAAACTGATAAGCATTTTTTTTTTCCTCCTCTTTCATTCTGCTTATTCAGAAACATGTAGGCACTGAACTGATGTCTATCTGCAGTGGTTTAATATAACTGTTGAGGGTAAGGAGTAAAAAAGAACAAGGACAAAAAAAGCTTTTTCTTCAGTCTCTTATAACAGTGCTGTTGGCGAGTTCTGCTTTAATAGCAAAAGGAACACTGCTGCTGCCTGTTGAAGCAGAAAGAACACATTGCTGAAGGAAAAAAAAAAATCAATGTAAATTATTTTAAATGTCCTGCACTATATTACTCTGTCAGACAAAACAAATGAAAACTATGCTTTATGTGCTGGAGAAAGGATGTAGCTAAACACAGAAAGGCATGAATTATTTAAAGGCTAATGGATGACAGAAACAATTTAACACAGATGCATATAACTTATGATCTGAGAATTTGCCTTACAAGCTTATATAACATAAAGAAGAGAAGCTGTTGGGAACTAATGCAGAAAGGTGATGTGAAATGATAATGAATGAGAAGGAAAATAAAACCAAATCAGAAACCAACATGTGCACTGGGATAAAGGCTGTGCCTTTAGTAAGTCACGTTTTTGCCACAACCTTTTGAGTAGAAGGCACTGACAGGTCCTAAACTGTGGGCCTCTGGGGCCGTACTAGATGAGCAATATATCCCGTGGGTCTCTGTGGTCCAAGGATGCCTACTCAATAGACTGCTTTTCAGCTGCAGTGCTGGGCTCTCCTCATTCTATGTTGCTTGCAGTCCTTCCTCATGACCTCTCTACGAGAGATGCCATGGTTAAGCGGACAAAAGTGGCACCTTTGTAGCTTTGTTCTGTCGTGGAGGATGAGGACCAGAGCTGCTTTGCTCCATAATATACAGAAATGTTATTGCTGTTGAATGAATTTTTAGCAGCCTTAAGCTACCTGAGAATGTTTCTGTCCAGGATGTTGCAGTCAGCATATCCATCAGGATGAGAAAACTAAAAAAAATTCTGTTGTAATAAAGTACCCAAAGACAGCTGCAAAATCACTCAGCAGTTTCTGAAGATGGGGAGCTCTATCCTCTCAGGAGATATGGGAGCTTCCCCATTGCCTCCAAAACACACCTTCAGAGGGTTGTGGGGCAAAGGAAATATGTTGAATATTTTAAAAAAATTTACTTGTTTACCAATTTACAACTGGCTACAGTACAGCTGCTTAAAGAACATACAGTCTAACTACCAATGCTAGATTTATTTTATCTTAGCGTGCAAAGAAGAAATTATTTTTCAATAAATGGAAGTTTAAACAATCATGTGTAAGTTAGCATGAGTGGTGTTACAGCATAACATTTTAAAAGCAATAGGTTTAGCTAAAACAAGTACCTGACAGATCAGAAAAAAATTAATTAGAAAGGAGTGCCTGTGTCGTAGGTGTAGCTAATAAAAGAGAAAATAAAAATGTAAAAAAAATGAAATGTCCCATGGTTGCCTTACTCAGCAAGCCTATCACCTATGCAAGGGTTGTAAGTAAGAATGAAACTTGCCTAGTAAAATGCATTTACATGAGTGTATGTTTGATTTTGATGGGTCTACTTATTAAGTGAAATAGCCTGAGGCTGTAAAATGTGTACAAAGCAAGTCACTCACAATATATATTTGCAATGATAAAAGCTAGTCTGAGTGCCAGGAGTACTTTACACTTTAAAAGAGTTACTAAATATAAGCAGCAGGACAAAGAGTGAATTTTCTAATAAAAAAGAGGTTTTTCTGTTTACCCTGTTATCAATATTTTCATATGCAGCATTGCCAGCTTTGCCATATCAAAGCTATACTTATTTCCAGGATGGCTTTCCATTAATGAAAATGTCCTTTTTTTTTTTTTTTTTTTTCTGTACTAATTAATGAACTTCCTGACAGAACAGTCATCTATAGTATGTCTTTTTTAATGTGAGCTTTTGCCATACATTGAATTACTGTTTAGTCTGGCATATTTAGCCCAGTTTAGGGTAATCACATCCATCACTATTGTCCATCCTGTCTCCTAAGACTATGTTTTCTTATTTTGTCTGATTTCTTGGTAGTCACTTGCTGAAATTTTTACTTAGCATGCAAGGTATGCAGGAATCATTCTTTTGCTATTTAAGTATGGCCAGCCATGAAAAAGTAAAAGGAGAACACACAGTACTGAGGCTTGCATTTTCACTACAATTATAATTATTTCAGCCTGGCTAGCTTAGCTGGTAGAGCATGGAATTATTATTCCCAAGGTTGTGGGTTCATGCCCCATGTTGGGCACCAAGAAAGGACTGTCATGGGTTAAACATCAGCCAGCAGCTAAGCACCATGTAGTTGCTTCCTCACTCCTCTGCCCACAGTGGGATGAGGAGGAGAACTTAAAAGTAAAATGTGGGTTGAGATAAGAACAGTTTAATAACTAAAATAAAATATAATAATAATAGTAATGAAAATTAAAATAACAAAAATAGAGAGAAAAAAAATAAGGAAAGACAAATGATGCACAGTGCAATTGCTCACCACCTTCTGACTGATGCCCAGACAGTCCTTGGGCAGCGATCAGCCCCTCCCAGCCAACTCCTCCCAGTTTATATACTGAGCGTGACACTCTATGGTATGGAATATCCCTTTGACTAGTTCAGGTCAGCTGTCCTGCCTATGCTGTCTCTCAGTTTCTTGTGCACACGCTCACTGTCAGAGCATGGGAAACTGAAAAGTCCTTAATGGAATAAGCACTACTTAGCAATGACTAAAATATCAGCGTTGTCATCAACATTATTCGCACACGAATCAAAACCACAGCACTGCACCAGCTACTAGGAAGAACATTAACTCTATCCCAGCTGAAATCAGGACATCAGTACTGAAAACTTTCTGAAAGGTATGATTTAACTCAACCTGAAACTTTATTTGAGATACAGTAATTATTTGGTAAGCTACTTTCTCACTTGGTAGTCAGCAGATCAGACTAGACTGTCATAGCAGCTTCTTGGCTGTAAGTCTGTGAACATATAAAAGGTTGCAAAGTCCTTCACTATAACAGCTTCTGAAACAGTTCAAGTTATGAAGAAAGAATTGAAGCTGAAGAATGTATAGGCTGTGCCTAACTACCTAGTCTAGACTTCAATTCCTGACACAGTTGAAGTTTTTACTTGGAAAATATCTTGGTGATCTTTAAACTCCACAGAAAACATCTCAGTTTTGTGATGCAATGCTTGCAGTTGGATATATCTCTGACTGCAAGTGGTAAATATTAGTGTTTGACATATGTGAACTCTGTGCTTAGGAACCAAAATGTCATAAGGAAAGAATACTTGAGAGAATGAAATGTTAAGAGTCATTTCCTCCATGTAGATGAAGAATGGTACAAAAGGGAGGGGAATTAAAAAGAAGCTTCCACTTCTCTCTGCTCACAGTGTCACTTTCTTAACCCACTAGAGAGCTCTTGAAAAATTGTATGATTCCCAATAGAAAAGCTGGGGAAGGAAGAAGTGAAAATTGGTATATTTTTATTGAATAAAATAGAGGATGAATGTGAAATAGATGAGTTAGAGGACAAGAAGAAAAGTGTGCACATGGCACCTGTGCTCATAGGGAGAGTGGCATCTGAGCAATGATAAAATATCAAAACTCAATGAAAAAAAGAAAAGAAAACAAACAAACACACAAAAGCCCCAAACAAACAACCAACAACAATAACAACAACAAAAACTTACCTGGAAAACAAAATGAAGGACTAAACTGCAATTTTCATAAATTACTGAAAGAATTGAGGAAGCTGTAGGGCTGACAAAGCAATAGGGAATTTTGGGGTTTATTACTGGACTATCCATTAAAAATTGAGAGGTCACTGTAGTTTCTATTGTTTTTTTTAATCTGAGCTAATTCTCACTATGTGCAGTACTGACTCAGACTCCAGAAATTATTGTTCTCCTATGGATTGATAGAGGTAAATTAAAAATAAAGTAGCCCTTTGACAGAATAAAGGAATGCCTGACAATCTATGACTTAACATATAATGATATGATTCAGAATTAAAAAAAATTAAATTACATGTTCTGTTTTATGTTCTAAATTTTCCAAGGTGAATGCATCAGACCAAATTCATTCCCAGTTCAATCCACAGGCTTTCACTGGCTTACACTAGAGATTAATTAGTTGGAGACAGCTTAAAGCCTTCCAGTTTCACAGGCTAAAGAGAATTTCCTGTCTCAAGAATGAGTAATTTTCTTGTATTCTCATCCTTCAAGTAGAAAATTCAATTGGTGATGAACGTGCCATATAGCAAGACAGGGATAGTGAACTGTGAAAGGTCAGTGGGAATTCTGGTAGGCTGAGAAGGAGATAGGAAGGGTCAATAGAGCCCCATGGGATTGAGGGTAAGGGTTCAAGGTCAACTAAGTGGTTTGGGGTGGTGAGGGCGAGGAAGTATATTTTTTTCTTTTCACATCCAGTCTACTCTTTGGACAAGTGAGAAGCTGTGCATATCTACTCCTCCTGCTTCTCCCATTTGCCCCAGGTTTGGGTCCCTACCCACAGCCCACCTTCAGCCTGCAGCCTAATGCCACCACTCTTTCACCTGTCTACCTCCAGTCTCTTTGTGGAGCCAGATCTCAGCTGTGTGTTCATCAAAGTTTGATGTGCAAACGGGATTAAATAAGGCAGTGGGAAAAGGGTTGGCATGGAGATATGTCTGGGTCTGGTTTGAGCAATGGCTGCTTCAGGAAGGAAAAGGTAGAAAAGCGGAACACAGGACTGGATGCTTCTTCAGATGCCATGGTTTCTTCAGATGGGGAAAGTCTACTTTCAGCAGTATCTGCCACTTGATTCATCATAACTCTTCCTGGTGAGGCAGCAACCTGGTTAGGGCTTACCTAGTTAAACCAAGGTGCTTGCTGCCCCAGCAGTATGATGTGATGCCTTTGCGAAGTTTTAGGGATAATATGGCTTTACAAAATCACAGAATCTTTTAGATTGGAGGGGATTGCTTGAGATTATCCAGTCCAGCCCCCCTGCTTAGGGTCAGCTAGAGCTGGTTCCCCAGAATTGCATCCAGTCTGGTTTTGAATATATCCACCAATGAAGACAAATTTAGTTACAAAAGGAAATTTCTCAATTGGTTTCATAATTATATGAGAGAACATGTCTGAGTTAAATTCTAGAGGAGATGGGACTCTGGAGAGCTAGTCAAACTTCAACCCTCCCACAGACCATTCTGACTGGGGTTAATTTTTTTATGCATTTGTTTCCTAGTCATGAAAAAAATAGGAGATTACTTTTATTTAAAAAGATTTTATGTTATTGGGGAAGGTAAGATAGAAGTGGAGAATTTAATTTGTGGCCTTCAGAGGCAAACTGGTATTCTTTAAATCAGCAGTAATGTCTTAGCTTCAACTGTCACATACAGAATCTTTACCAACTACATTCCTATAGTTTCTTATATCTCAGAGTCATTTATACATTTGAAAGGAACTTCTTACACGATAATCAAGAGCCTGATAAAATTCTATGAATAACAATTGAACTCCCAAGATACAAATTGCATCTGTTGAAAAAAACCCATTCAGTGTTCTTGAAAATCTTAAACTCACAAGCCTAAAAGAATAATTACATTTCAAAGAAAACGGATATCTTGCCTACCTTGATATGTTTTCTTCTAAGTCATTTTAGTGGAATTACAAAACTGACAGCTATGGATAATGAATTCTCCTATATTCACCCAGATAGCCAGGCTAAGCATAGGCTAAACAAGTTATGCCTGGTGAGATGACACAGCTCAAATGACCACTTCAAATGATAGAATGCACTTTGGTCTTTAGGAAATAAGACATGTAGGTCCTGTATATAACACCTCAGAAGCAAAATGTAACAAATTGCATTAGAAATCTAGACCTTCTTGAAGGTCTCAGTTTCAGGCTTTCTCTCTTGGGCACTTGGAGCCTTTGCAAGCTCCCACCTTGAGCTTTGAGTAATGCGTCTGGAGTAGTCGGTTTCAATTGCAAGAATATTTTGGTCGTTGTGAAATACAGAATCGGGAACAAATAGAAGTATATTGACTGGTGAGAATACAAGAGAGTGAAGAAATATATTTCCCCTCTTTATGCAGGGCCTGTAAGGTAGGATGTTCTGGTGATTGTCACTCTAATTTTGAACTCAGTTTTAGACAAGAAGGTGAGTTTTCAAATGGGTAAGTAATATGCCCTGACAGTCCACTTTGTTACCTTTCTCTGCCTATTAGAGTTGGTCTTTCAGAAAGCTAGGGCAGATGGGTCCTCTATCATGTGCCAACTTTCACAGATCAAGTATTGACACTGCTTGTTGCCAGTGCAATTTAAAGTCAACATCTCCCCCTCAACTTCAACATTTCAGAAAAACATGGTTGTAAGATTTTACTCTGAGTGGTTTGGGGAAATGGTTGACATCTAGCTTGTAAGTCTCCCATTCTTGTTTTTTATATGTGAGGGATATAAGCAATTAAATCCTTAACTAAGGCTTAGATCCAGAAGGCCTGGACCACGAACATCCATCACCATTAAAATCCAGAGCCATATACCCATTGCCTCTGGTACTGAAGAAATAGGACCTTCTACGTAAGATGAGACTCAGAAGTGGTATCCAGGCATCTAGGGGACATCTTCCCTTAACTCTATGTAAAATCATAGATATTTGAGTCATAGATATTTCAAATTTTCCTGTAAAGTAGGAACCAAGCATAACCAGCTATAATCAGGTATCAAATTTTCTCTACCAGCCTTCATAATGCATCCATTAAAGAAATGTTCTTCATTCCAATAGAAAGCCCATTGCCACTCCTTTTCAGCAGGTAAACAATAATACTCTGTAACGTGTTCCTCTGGCTGAAAACAATATTGAAATGAATTAAGTATGTAAGAGGAGTAAAGGTTGAGTAGCTGAAGAAACTATTTTTATTTAAATCTAAAAGCTTCCCAGGGATTTTTGATGCTGCTAATGTAATTTCATTGTGTGGGAGAGAGGAATAAAAGGCTGCCCAAATCTTTTTTTTTTGTTTTGCAAAACTGGAAGGTAGATTTATGAATGGCAAAAAAATCTTGTATGGAAGAATTCTGGAAAATACTGCAGAGACATAGTTTTATGTATAATAGGAGACATTAAAAGTTTCACCTTGCTTTTGAAAGAAGGCTCCAGGTCATTAATTCTAAACAAAATGTGAGCTCTGACTGGCTCTAGAAAATATGCTGCCATTGGAAAGGTTTCCACTGCCTGTTAAAAAACCCTTGCTGCTACAGCTGTATCGAGACTGAGTACTCAATACCACTTAGTTCACCCATGTACAAATCAATTGAGGTCATAGTATTTCTTGCAATCATTTTCTTCAAGCCTCGTTCAAGACCTTTTTGGTTTCTAGGAGAGCACAAAGCCTGTAATTAAGACAATATAAAGTTTTAGTTTGCCCCCAGGTATAACTAAAATTGAAAAGATTTGGTTTATTTGTGCTTAAAGCAGTGGCCTTAGTCACAGATCATAGGTAATATGTAATGTATTGCACAGTGTGGTTTTGCTACCATGACTCAGCTGTTGTTATAGACCATTTTGATAGGGAGAATGTAATATGATGTTGCCTATATCTGTCTGTCTCCTCTAGATTGTTGTCCAGGGGCTACTAAAGCTGAAGGATGCCTACCTTGAACATTTCACTGATTTGTTTTGTGCTGTTTTCATCTTCTGAGATGTATACAGCTCTTAATTTCATGATAAATCATCAAACATTTGACTGTAACAGACATTTATACTTGGCTATATCTGTGCCATCAGCAATCACATTAATTGGAACATAATAGCAGCAGGTAGTCTGGACAGGTTATAAACAAGGCTTCATGAGATAAGTGTGTGCACTTTTCAGATCATTACCCACACACTCTGGTTTTGCTTTCTGCCCAAGAAGTGACTGACTGCAATTCCTGGACTCCTCTGGAAACTGATACATCAGGATGTGTGAGTGTCTGGAACACCTGAGGGAGAGGAAAGGAACAACACTGTAGTGCAAAGCAAATGCCCTGACATACTGGAAGAGTTATAAATATATGTGTGAAGGACATTTGGAAATAAAATAACCTTGGCTACATTTTTCACACTTATGTAGGTATTTCTGGAAGAAGAATAGTGATGAGTATGGGAACAATGATGAGATAGAATGACAAAGTGTCAATAAACCCCTCAAATTTGGCTCTTTAAAGGTCAGAAACTTTTTAATGTTAGAACATTGAAGGACTGGAAATAGTATAGCACACACTATAAATCCTCTAGCAGGAGCCTGAAGAAAGCTATAAAAAAAAATCAGTATTACAACATACATATGATTGAATTTCAATGAATCATCATTTTATTGTTGCCATAACATGAATTCTCCACCTTCCTCTGAAATTGAAGGTTAAGACTGATCCACTCTTTTACACTTCCCTGATGTTTATACAGAAGTCTGAAAACAACATAAAGCAGAAAAATAAAAGAGACATACTAAAATCTGTGTAAGGTAATGTGGCAACAGTTGTTCTGTTATACATATATAGTTAACTGGAAGAAAAAACCCCAACACCTTATATTATTGCTATCCTGCATTCCATTAGTGTAACAATCCAGACTTCTTTGCTTTGGCAGCCACAGCTTTATACAGAATATTTCTGAACAACATATCCAAATTTTTTAGAGCTAGAAGTAGTTTGATTTTATTTTTCAAGTGACTAGCTCAAGCTTTGATTTCACCCCGCAACTGATTGGTTCACAATATGGCACCAAGACTTTAAACAGAACTCTGGGAAGCAAAAAGCCATAATAATGTAATGAAGGCTCTTATGGCTCTGTGAGCTTTAACTTCTGGCTGGAGGTGTAACTAACTAGTCATCCAGCAACAGTGCTGAAATTTCCTATATTAGGAAGTTTTGCATGCCAGATGACTTCTATTTTTCCTGTGCTAAATCAATAGTCATACATATTGCAATTAAAAATACTCTCATAGCATTGGTAACATATTTTATTTATGGCATTTTTATTATTGTAAATAATAATAGTTACATGTGGTGTATAAGATATGTAATATGTATTAAAGGTCTAACTGAGGAAGCAGCTTTTTTTCCAATCAAATAAAAAATTGATTGTACCATTCTGTTTGGCTACAAATAAAAGTTTAATAAATTTATGAAACATAAACTCATTTACATTCATAGAACAGAAGAGTGAAGGGAGAAATGATTATTGCATTACTGGCCTCCAAATGGGATTTAGGGTCAATGGTCCATTTTCCGATTTTAACACTGACTTCTGATATCACTTGAGACAACTTCTTGTAATCTTGGTGCCTAGCATCCTTTCTTGTCTCCCATAGATATCTGGCATCGAGTTAAATGAAATTATTTTTTTTTAGGGAGTCAATTCTAACACTTTAGAAGTATTTTGGTGCTCAGGGTAACAAGAACTACCTAAGTATATACATCAGGAAGAGTAATAATAATAAATATCAATGTCAGAAACTCTGTACTTCTTCCTTTTGATAATATGGTCCAGGTAACAATGGATGATCTTGCAGCTATGTGAATGTAAAATTTGTATATTAATAGAATATCAAAACTTGTCTGTTCTGAAATTATGTTTGCCCTAAAACTGATAACATAAATGGGAAACTAACAGTGACAAATTTTGCTTAGGCTTCTTGTCATGGCTTAGGGTCAGGGCAGCCCCTTGGACCTGTAACACACACTGTTAAACCCCCTCCCTCCCCAAAGGGGAAGAGAAAGGGACTAAGGGAGAAAAACTTATCCATTAGGAAAGGGAACTAGAAGAACTTTAATGAAAATGAAAATAGTAATAATAAAAATGGAATATATACAAAACCAGTATTGAACCCAACCCCCCCCCAATGGCAATTGTGTCACCGTCACCACTGATGCTGTGGAGCAGGCACCAGGAGAGTTCCAGATGGGGCCCACTGGCAGATGGGAACTGTGTTCAGAAGCTGGATTCTGATACTGGATTCAGGAACACACAGATCAGGAGTGAAGGGAGAATGGACAGAGTCCTCCTGGGATGCCGGACATGGAATAAGTGAGAAGAAGAAACTGGAAGAAGACCTGAGCTGAGCCAAGTAGGGGCTTGACCCTCCTGATCCCTCAGCTTTATACCAAATATGCTGTCTATGGGCTGGAATCCCTCGTTGGTCAGTTTAGGGTCACATGTCCTGGCCACTCCTCCCCACAGGTGTGGCCTTTTACATTCTGCACCCCCCAACGTGGTACACAAGATCCAGCAGTGCCCTTGGTCTGCCCACCAGCCCTTGGTACTAACTCCAAACATGGGGTGTTATCCCTGCTGGAAGCAACCACTGCCTGGGAAAACAGGCTGCTCATTTCAGAAAGTGCAGTTAGTTAGAAGAACTGAGCTGAGAAGTTAAATCACTGAACGGAATTAGTTCTGTTCTCAGTCAAACCAGGATACTTCCTTAACCTGACATTAAACTGTAACCTGGCATTATGAAGAGATTGTCCAGAAAAAAAAGGTGTCGTCTCGAAAAGAAGCATGGACAGTACTGCGTGCAAAAAGGGAGGGACTCACACCTTGGGTAGTAGATATAGAAAGGGTGTTAGAAATTTGGTGTTCATTAGTATCTTGTGTGTGTGTGTGGTGGTGGTGTTTATCAGTTTTATTGCTGATACTGTATCCTGAATGTATAGTTCAGGATAACTACATGTTTGCTGGGTAATTATTTGTCATTAGTAAATCAATAAACTTCTTTCATTCCACTTCCCACTGCTTCCCTGTATCATAATCGGTGTTATTTATGGTCTTGACCCTTACAACTAAAAAAAAATTGAAAAGATACAGGCTCAAAGAAAAGAACAAAAAAGGTTAAAAATAGAAATGCAAGGGTCAAGATTTTTTCTGTAAGTTGTAATTAATTATACTTGCACAGTGAAGATATGCTATTGGTAAAGATTACTTCAAGACTCTCTTTTGCAAGCTGAGATATGCCACCGACTAGCAGTCAGAAGAACACAAGTCCTTTCTTGTGTCTGTTTTGCCATTTTACTTTCTCAGAGTATGAACCACTGATAGAGGAAAATTAACAAAGTACTGACTTTGATATCACTTTTATATGTAGCCTGTTGTCTGAAATTGTTTTGTTCCATTGTACTAGTTCTATAAACACAAAAGCAAGAAGACACTTTCCCAAGCAAGTTGCTCTGTGCTGGGCTTTGTGTAAATGAAGCCCAGAACTTGCACATGCAAGTGAAGAGTGCTGTGGTGGTTTGGCTTCTGCCTTGAGTTTGATTTGACTTAGGTCTGAGTGTAATGTGTATATGTGCTGTGGCAATCCCTCTGACATTCAGTATAGGCTGTAGCATTGCCTGCCAGTTACGGTGTTGTTGAGGGCAGTACCTGGGGTGCTCCACTGTGGGGAAGTTTTCTCATTGGCAACAGGATCTGACAGCTGTATGGCTTTGGAAGTGTAGTTTCTTTACATGACACTTTTCCACGTGATGTACATACCAGTTGAGAGTGCACTGATGGTCACTATCACCATACTCCTGAGGTGTAAAATACCTGCAAAGTGGACTGTATCCTTCAATTATCAAAATTAATGTTAAGATGGGATACCTAAGAGAAAATTATGGTTTAGGGGTAACCATTACAGATTTTGACCATGCTAATGTGACTGGGCCCACTTGATGGGCAAGTTCTTGTTGTACATTGGCCACAGATATGTAGGAGGTACACTAACTAGTTTAGTAGTCCTTTGTGGTTTCTGACCTCATGTGGTGGTGTCACGGAGGCACCCATAAACCAAACAGCAGCAGCTATCCAAAATGGGGCTTTATTGCAACCAGAGTTGCCCAGAGCTCCTTCTGACCAAAGATTAGTTCGGATGTCTGTTGGGAATTAACTACTACAAAATTGATTCCTAAACCTTAAGGAAAAATGAACCAAAACGGGCACACGCTCACTCATCAAGGGGAAGCCTCCCACACCAGAGTGGCCAAGATACCACTCACCCACAGTGTGTGTGGGAGGGGGGCAGGGGCGGGGGAAGGCTCACTCAATCAATGTCCAAGGGGAGGGTCCAACTGTGAGGCCTGGTGCTCTGGGAAGAACCAACTCCTCTGGCTCTTAGGCAGGACCCCAGTTATACCCCAAGTTGAGGGTGCTCTGTGGTCATTGTGGTTGGTTGAGGGGACCAGCCCAGATAAAACATGGACAAGTGCAGCCCCCCTGAACCTGTTTACTATGGGGTCCAGACTCTGAGGCACCAGTTAAGCACCAGGAGGTGCAGCTTAGTGTCTGAGGCACGAAACTGCTCCAGGATACCTTGTTTGCTATGTCTATTTTGTCTCCTGGGGACGGGGGAGTGCTGTACCTGCCACAGTGAGAACAAATAAGGATTGGATAAATCATTAAGTATTTGCATGTTAAGTCTTTGATTTTGTTGAGCGTGAACTTGAGTCAAAACTGAAAGCTCAGAGATTTATTTTTTTTCATTCATACATTTAGCAAGAGCTTTTGAAAATTGTTCCATAAATAATAGGATTTTGGGGCATTTCTATCACAGTAATTACAAAGTTTAGCTTTTCTGGACAAGCCCATGTTTTGATTTCATTTGGGGCAGCTGGAAAGAGGGAAGGCCTGTGGTAGGAAGAAAACTAAAAGTATCAATAAGTCTGCAATAGCTTAATCATAGTACCATGAAATAATCTTGACAGAAAAGCCAAATTTCCTGAGGTGAATAAACTGCAGCAACCACCAAAAGGCCTGCTACACCCCAAGCTTAATCACAACTAGTGGCAATAGAAAGAAGGACTGAGAGTGTTTGTGTCCTCTAATGACTGTGGCTAGAAAAATACATTGCAGCAGAGCTGAAAGGTGTGCATGGGGGCAAATATCTTGCAGCACATTTACATTGCAGTTGTGTTCCACAAGAAAACCAATCTCTTTTTTTGTATTGAAAGGAGAAGAACAGATAACAACTTTTGTTTTATATCAAGGCCAAATTCTACATCGATACATAGATATTCTATTTCTTATCTATCAGGAAATCAAATGCTACAAAGAGCTTAACATCTATTGGGCAGTATGTGCAGGAATCTGGGGTACTCAACTCGTATCTTTCGGGACTTGTTCAGCTAAGTAATAGACCTTTTATTACAGTCTAGTTATGGCAAACCTGGCAGTTTCTAAAGACATGAAGCTAAAAGCCCCACAACTTTAGTGACCTGAGAATTGCAATAGATAATTGCCAGGAAATGCTCAGCCTGAAATGTCTGCTTATAATAAAAGTGAATAGATAAAAAAGGAGAAATTATGGTTTCACACATTTATTAGACTTTATAGACACAAGTGGTGAATTTTATGAATCAGGTCATTAGGACATTCAGTTACTTCTCCTTGTCTGAAAACCTTATTAACAGTGTCACTTTTATTGTTTTAAGTAAAGCTGGAGCATGATAAGGTCCTGTGTATAAATGACCCTTTCTTATTCAATATATTTGGTTCCCTGTTTAGCTTATCTAGGTACATGGTTAAGTAGGATGGACTTCTAATAATCTGTTTGCTCCAGGCAGCACATTTTGCCAAGGCAGTAAAAGTGAGCAAGCTGGATTAAACCCCTACTCACACCTCATCAGCAGATTGTCTCCTGCAACCCAGTTCCTGGATGAGCGTTAGATGTGAGCAAATCCACTGAGGGCAATCAAAAAGCACAGGTATTATTCAAGGCAGAAGAGGAAAACAATCTGCCTGCCCAGACCTCTGACATCAGTGTTTATCCTTATGCAACCTGTACTACTGGAGCTGATGTAGAGTGAGAAAACCAGTCATATTGACCTTCAAGGCCCAGCAATAAATTTTCCAGGCTAATATTTAATCAAAGATACAATTAAGTTCATATTCTATAAAACAAAATAATTATGTTTGGAATTATCAGGGACAAAAGATATGGATACTCACAATGACACTTTACCAGACACTTTGTATTATGACCCTATATTAGTTCAGGATGATGATTTCTAAAGAAAATTTTATTGATTTTTTTTTTTTTTTTTCTTGTCAAGTTACTGCTTCAGAGCCTCAGCTGTGTGGCTCACCAGATCTCATTTGAAGTTGGCAACATAACTGATGGTCATATTCATCCATACTGTGAGCCTGTTACAAATATGAATTTGGGTTAGTATGCTGCTGCACAGTTTTGGGGAAATAGTTTAAGATATTCCTCAAAGGCTTCTATCAGAAAGTCAAATAATGCCAGGATGGAAGTCCACAAAGACTAATTAGAGGATATTTTTTGTGCTGTCCTTTCACAAGTAGCCGCCACTAGTAAGACATAAAGAAAGAGAATTTTATCATATATTTGTTTAACATAGGACTAGGAAAAAAAAAGACTAATTCATAACACTTTTGGCAGCCTTGGTATAAAAAAAGAAAAGAAAGTGAGAAATTAAATGGGCAGAATAACATAAATGCCACACTGCTTCATTTATATACAAAGAAAAAAAAGATTTCTGTCAAACGATTAAAGGGTTTGATTATAATATGTAACAAAGTAGGCATAATTTTTATTAATGTATTTTAAATTAGCAGAATTTTCCTTAATTTTAACTTCTTTTTTTTTTTCTTTTTCGTTTTGCTGAAGTTTTTACGGAGTTCAAGAGCTTAGACTGAATTCCTCCCAGATACATTTTTTTCCTTTGCATTCCATTTAACTAAAGTGAGGAATTCCATTTTATGGGAAACCAATTTAGAAATTTATTTAGCTATCTGTAAGTCCATAAATGAATCCAGCATTTTCTTTGCCCTATTTCTTAATCATCTATATGCCAGATGCATTATCTCACTTCCCGTTCCATTGCAATGACATTGGATTTTTATTTTTAATTCTCATTTGTCATCAGTGCAGCAGTCCTGGAGCAAAAGAAGTCCATCTCCATTTAGCTTTTGTAGTCTGATTATTGCCCACTGTTTAGAAACAACTTCTGCAATACCCAGGGCTGCAATATGGATCCCCATTCAACTATTAACCAGCCTATCTTGGACTCAATTAGCACATTTGACAAAATTAAATTGGCAACATTAAGTTTTGAATTTAATTTGAGAACAAGGGAAATAAAGTGACTTTTGCTGCTTAATACAAAGAAAATCTTACAAGGTGTCCCAGTTTGAGTGAGAACAGAACTGATTCTGTTCCGTGATTTTACTTTTCAGCTCAGTTCTTCTAACTAACTAAACTGTCTGAAGTTAGCAGCATGTTCTCACAGACAGTGTCTGCTTCTAGCAGGGATAACACCCCATGTTTAGAGTTACTACCAAGGGCTGATGTGCAGACCAAGGACACTGCTGGATCTTGTGTACCACATTGGGGGGGTGCAGAAAAGTGAAAGGCTGCACCTGCAGGGAGGAGCAGACAGGACAGGTGACCCTAAACTGACCAACA
>WUAM01000209.1:333282-363056 GCA_024336885.1 Actenoides hombroni
TCCCAAGTCCTTTTCTTCAGGGCTGCTCTCAAGCCAGTCACTGCCCAGCCTATACTGGTGCTTGGGATTGCTCCGACCCAGATGGAGGACCTTGCATTTGGCCTTGTTGAGCTTCATGAGGTTGGCATGGGCCCACCTCTCCAGCCTGTCAAGGTCACCTGCCTCAGACAAGGAGGAAAAAGTACTGGGAGGAGCTGTCAGGTATTCATAGCAGGATGCACATTGGTGCTGCAAGAGACACAGAATGAAATAGAATTAAATGACTTAGTGTCATCTTCTATGCTGAGTGCTTGTGTTTTAGTATTATCCACAGCACTAGGCCTTGCACTGAGAAAACACTTGAAATCCAAAATGCATCATTGGCAGCAGCTGGAAGAAGCGGGTAAGTGTGAGGGGATGCAAGTGTGCATGTGCACAGCTGCAGGGCACCATCCTGTACAGAAACAAGGCTGTACTCATGCTACCTGTCTCATTCTGATGCACTTTCCTTGAGGGATGCTATCTCCTAAAATAAAATTTAATGACTCTTACAGAAAATTTGAAAAAGAACGTCCTTTTCTTGAAAAAGAATAAAAACAGCAGTCCAAACAAAGCTGGAAAGGCAGAAGTAATCTGAGAAAACACTGTGCCTCCCAAGCAGTCAATAAACTCTCAAACTAACATTAGCAATTAATAAAAGAGCCTTTTTTTTTTAATAGGAGCTACTCCAAATGAAATAATGCAAACTGCATGGGAACAGTATCCCTAAACACTTTCTTCCCAGAGACATGACAGAGAAGCAGGCATTTATAATTAATTAATTGGGCAAAACCATCTGCTTAGTTAAATGGATGTAATTAAAAGTAATGTCTTGAGGCCTTATTTTCATATCCTCTTGCTGCTTAAAAACAGTGATCTAGGACAATCAGAGACAAGTTTTCCATTGAACAGACCAGTAGTTCGTTTGACCAAAGTCTCTAAGCAAAAAGTTTACAAGAGATTCATTCTTTAGCTTGCTAACTCCCATGGACAGAATTGAGTCAATAACAAGAATATCTACCTTTAGATAGTTGTATTAACCAGAATCAACACATGGAAGAAAAATCAAGCTTTCTTCAGATTGAGGCTTACTTTAATTGACACTGAAAGTGGTCATATTGTCATTCAATTCAGGACCTAGAGGAGTGCAAGAAAGCGAAGTAGTGAGAAAGCAGAGTTAGATCAGAGGTGAAGAAGAACCAAAGATAATAATAAAAAAGGAGGTAGGAGATAGATATTGGAAAATCTTGTAAGAGACAGAGAATTGCATTGAAAAGTGAAAAATCCTGAAAAAGCCACTTGTGTCAGCATGAGACCCATTGAAATGAGCTGTGCACAGGGGAGCACCTACACACTGGAGGAGAGGCTGGGAGAGAACTGTGTCAGGAGATGACATTCTCTCCCTGTCAGAAAGATGCTTGATTCTATTTGGCATCCTCAACTGTTTTCATCTCAATAAAAAATTAAAGAGTTGAGAAACCCTCTTAAGATTTGACAATAAGCTGACAGTTAAAGGCCGACTCTACAGATTATGATATTGTCTAAAGCAAGCCAAATCATCCCTCAAACTTGAATATTTTATCAGTTTTCCAGCCATAAAGATATTGGCTGTTTTGGATAAAATTAATGTCATTTGTGCCTTCCAGTTTTATGCAAGCTGCATCCTGCTTTGTCACATTTGGCTTCTGGTAAAGCACTACTGGCACACTGTTCCAACTCAAAAAGCTGCCTGTGGTTCAAGCTTTTTTTCCTTAAGGAGTGACATAAA
Organism: Actenoides hombroni; assembly: GCA_024336885.1. Classification (NCBI taxonomy): domain Eukaryota; kingdom Metazoa; phylum Chordata; class Aves; order Coraciiformes; family Alcedinidae; genus Actenoides; species Actenoides hombroni. The sequence goes on from WUAM01000209.1 coordinate 335,069, forward strand.
TCCTCCATGAGGTGAAGTATGGACTCCTGCAGATTTAGACAGAAGCTAGTGATACTGGTGAGATTTCAGATTTTTTAAGGATGCAGCTAGACATGAAGGAAGACCTCATGTGTTCCTCCTCAATGTCACTGGCACACGGTACTGATAGTCTCAAGGCTGTACATAAGGTTTCTTGCCCTGCTCCTAGAACATCTGGGAATACTGACAGCCCTCCCCTTCTGCATTTTTATCTTCTCCTCCTCTTACTCCAAAAAATACTCAAACCCCCCAAAACAACACCCAAACCCAACTTACCATTACATCCATAAAGTAGTAGCAGGCATCAGTTCATGAAGTCTCTGTCTAAAATGTGAAAATTACATTATCGCTCAGTAGCATTTCATTCTGGAGGTTTTAGGCTTCAAGCTTCAAGTATTTCTCTGTCAGAAGGCCCACGTGTATAAGGATTGCAAAGATCTTACTCTGGACAGTAGTGTTTGCTGCTGTTCTTTCTCTTCACTGGAAGCAATAAGATCCCTGAGAGCAAAAATGTTGATCTGAGCCAAATTCATATTCTATTCCAGTTCTTCTCATAATGGCTAATACTATGGCTGTAGGCACTATGATTTTGCACAGCTGGGATACCTTTCAGGTGGCTGCCAAATGGTGTCTTTATATAAAGTTTTGTTGCTGCTGTCATAAAATAATGACATAGTCATTGCTTCAGCCACTGGATGCACTCAAAGCGAAATTTTCCTTCAATGGTCTGTGAGTTGGAACATGAACCAATGTGGGGTACTCTGCAAGTTCTAGTCACACACTTAATATGTGAAATTCTGCCAGCTCATGACAACTGCTTGCAGACTCTTGTTTAGACATTCTCTACAAATCAAAAAGATGGATGTTGTCCTTTACAGTTTCCTTTGCTTAATCAAGAGGTGCTCTAATAGAATATAGAAATACTTTCATGTTTTCCTTGGAAATGTTATTTCTCTCTTGTAAAGAAAATCTATTGCCTGTTCACTGGCAATATGACTCATCAGTTCCTTTTCCACTGCTGTTCACATTTGGATGACAAACTAGCAATTCAATTATTCAGCTGGCTCAGATACTTTGTGTAGTGAGTTTTATGGTTTGAACTCTGTTGATCAAGGAATCATGGTGAAGTTTGCAAAGTCAAATATTCTGTTCAGTTTGTGAAAATCTAAATTGCCTTCCACAATTTTTCAAAGTACATGTATTTTTCAAAGTGATTATGTTTTTCCCCAGCATTCCATCATATACATTATTTGTAGAAACTGAACTTGATCTGAAGCCAAATTACAATGGCAAAATGAAGGAAGTTGTTACTTACAGGACATCTATGTCACCTGCAGCAGCAGCTGTTGAGGATGAGGAAGGCAATTATAAGAAAAGAAGGATCAGTTTCACATTGGTTTTCTATGGAAAATTGTCTCCCCTCACACAAATGTTCAGAACACAAGTAAATTAATGTGTATGTTCCCTCAAGTCTAACAACGATGGCTAAGGAAGAAAAGTCCATGAATAAAAAAAAAGCCAAGTCTTCTGAGAAGGGTTTGGACAGCATGTAACAAAGTGCAACAAACTTTGAGCGAGGAGAAGAATATAGAAAAGCTGGTTCTTACGAACAGCCTGCATTCTCTACATCCAATGTGTCAAAGGGTGTACCAAGAAACATGGCAGTCAACTAAATTAGACCACATCATTATATGTATGCACGTGGGATTGAAATTACAATTCCACTTCTTCCCCAGTTCCAGAATTTCTTAATGTCAGTTTTGAAAATTTAATGGTCTTTTTTCAACAACATCTGAGTTATTGTTTTTTTTTCTTACTGAGATTTAAAAACTAATGTTATCCTTGTAATGCAAAGTTTCTTTTTTTTTTTTTTTGTGAAATTGAATGAGCTGAGCACAGCACTGAGAGTGTTAGGTGTTATGGAACATTTAACACTAAAATGGAAAATAAGAAGAAATTATAATTTTGGGAGATCTTGCAATCATTACATGCATTAGATACACAAACTTACAGGAAAGTTTAAGAGTTAAAGCAACTGTTAGAATAAATTACTCTGTAAGTAAACATTTAAGCAAATGAAATATTCTGAAGTACTTTCAAATGAAGGACCAGTGGGAATGCTAGTGACGCCACTGTTTCAGAGAACTGGATGGAAATTTCTGTATGAATTGTGGGATAACAGTCCAGCTGGATTCCTGAGAGGGGGCACATGACACTTTAGCAGTCTGGATCAATTAACTTAGTGCTTTATAAAACGATAATAGGATTCTCAGTTAATGTCAATATTTCATCACACCTATAGATTAATATTTGTATATTTTTTTAATGTGGCAATTAATTATTAAAAAATTAGAAAATCAGATGAAATTACAAAACAGCAACAGATTACTTAATTAACTTTTGCCTACTGGGATAAATAGAACATACCACAGAATATATCAAAGCAGACACAGATGAAACACTATACATATCAGTTCTTACCAGACATAAGCGTGTGCCTATCAGTATTATTAAATAAACCCAGCAACTCATCATGTTATAATCCATAGCATATAACATCATCATGGCAAAAATCAAAAGAAGTACACTGTGATACTCCCCATAGACCAGTGAAATCTGCCACCATTTTATAAGAGATGGACAAAGAGTGAAAAAAAAAATTGCTATTATTTTATGAAGGAGTATGAAATTTAAGTTAGTTTGCAAACACTAACAAACATCCTTCAGCTGTGCAAGAGGGCCTTAAAACAAAAGTAATCAAAATACTGGATTTTAAAATTATTGTCATGTTTGTCTAATCTTGTTACAAACATTCTGTCAGCTCCATCGCATGACATGTATTACATCCATGGGTAAAAATGTGTAAAACGTGAGTGAATCAGCCAAAATGCAGACTTGTAAACCCAGAGTAATATAAATCTTTACTGATATGAAATACCCCTTGAAATTATTGCAGTACTGTGTAGATTTTTGTAAATTTCTTAGTAAAATTTGCCAAGATGTGCTCTCAAAAGAAACTTTTTTTTAAACAGGATTCCAGCATGCTTCAAATGGAAGCTCTACAATTGCTTCATTTCATCAATGAACCCTAGCTGATGACTTCAAAGATTCCTAGAAAAACTAATAAGTATTGCACACCAAATACGTGTCTAAATGATGTGCACTGATACTTTTTTATTTAATAAAAATGAATGTCACCAGATATATATGTGCATACATTTGGTTATTGCTATCAGAATTAAAAGCCTGCAATTTAATCCTAGCCTATTAGAAACAGGGCTCAGCAGACCCACACAAATCGAAACAAATACTTGCCACAGGCTTTTCACCAGGCTTCAAGACAATGTGTTGGTTAGTCCTTCAGATTAATACCAGTTAGCTTTTGAACAGTTTCAATCTCACGCTAGATGATTTAAAACAGATGAAAATAAGTGTGTTACACAAAAGAGTACAGAAAATACAGTATTGTATTACTTACTGAATGAAATAAAAAGTAAAAATCATGTTTGTTTGCTTTTTTAAAACAGCAGTAAGTAATCAAATTTAGACCATACAAGCATCAACAAGAAACGTAAATAACTGTACTATTAAGGTGGTATCTACAACTTTTTTAAACTGCTTGAGATCCAAAACTGAAAATATTGTATACCTCACTTTAAAATGATTCAAGTGCCTTGTACAGTGTGTAAAAAATTTGATAGTCAATGACTACAATGAAATGTACATACAATACCTGAATTTAATATTTTAATAGCTCAGGCCCAGATCATCAAAGTATTTAGGTTCCCACTCCTCGTGGAAGATCTGAGTCTCGGTGTTTATTAACCCCTTCCATGAAAGGAGTAACTGTTTTTAATGGTGTGAATTTATAGTCTTGTCTTTCCCTATACAGGGAGGGAAAGGGTCAATATTAAAGAAAGAGTGGTTCAAATAGGCAGAAATGTTATGGCACTGCAACTACATGAACCACTTTCCCTATGCAACATAAAAATACTCTAATATTAAGGATTATTTTACAACTCAGTGGAAATATGCAGTAATGCAATCCATTTCCTTTGTCTGAATGACAAAAATGCAGTCTTAACAGTCACAAGAGCCTGCCTTGTGTTAGCTATAAACAAAAAAATATATTTATATATATATTTATGCAACTACTATGTGCATTAAACAAAATCACTGTATGAATCAGCAGGGTTCAGTAACACTTGTATCTGAATCTCTGGAAGGGGTGCATTGAAGTCTGTGGTGCTTCTCAGTAAGGACTCACAATGAAATGGCAAAGCATAGAAACTCATTTGTTTAAAACCTTATTTTTCATATCACATTGCCTGATAAATGGTCCATAAGATCTCTGGCAGCTAAAAGGATCTGTTGCCTTCACTTCAGCCTACTGCTCAGAAATGAAGGATATCCCTTGAAACAAACCTGATAATTTTTACTGAACATTAAAATTGAAAATCAACCCAATTTCATTTTTAAATTCGATAAAATAAAATAACTTTACTACTGTGAAAATTCTCCGTTGCCCTCATTTCTTACCAATTTGTATATCATGAGTTGTTTAGGACGATAGTAATCAGCAATGTACAGGAAACATTGTACTACTGGGAAGCATACACATTGTGACTTGCTCAGGTGGGTAGGTTAATTTAGAGTTGAAAAGTGAGTGTATTTCACATCCACTTATAGAAGTATTGGAAAATTCAGGTTTTCTTCTTTACCTGCACTGAGATACTGTTTTCAATCACCTGTGAATGCTGATCAGTGCTCTTTGCACTGAAAGGGTACAGATTTGTCACTCAGTCTTTGAGATACCAGAGAAGAACACTTAAAGCAAAGGGTAATTCCCTTGTGCACCAAAGCTTTATTATAATTCTGATTACTGTGCATCCCCATACCTAAAGCCAATAACATGGCACTTGTGCCATAGTTCTGATACTGTAGGTGTCCACTGACAAGTGTTCTGCATGAACCATTGTGTCTCAGTCCACTAGCAAAAACTACTGTGCAGTGATAATCTGGTATCTTAGATAGTTTTTCTTCTTGGACAAAGCTTATCCAAAATCTTCTTTCTATCAGGTTACAGCAGCTTAGGGCTCCTTTTCCTTAAAGAGAGGCAAAGTAAATGTCTTACACCTGTAGGCCAGTACTGGTGTTCTGTCCTAGAAATTTTAGCACTGCTCTGAGACGATGAACCCTTCTTTTTCTCCAACTGGTTCCACTTCAGCATAGGCAGGATGTCCAGATCCTCGTCTGAATTTCATTGCTGGCCATCTGCTTGGACGTCGCTGTAACAGCAACAAGGAAATAAACTTTAAGAATATGAAGGCTACAGCAAGAAATCAATAATAAAAAACTTCAACAATGCCCTTTAATTTTGGTCTCTCTCTCATGCTAAATCTCACTCTGTGTAGTTGTTACAGGGATGTAGAAGTTCAGCAGTAGCAAAAGTCAGAGGAATTAAATCCCTTCTTCTCAATTTGTGGGTAATGGCTGTTCTCAAAGACCTAAATAGTTACCACTAGTCCTACTGATTAAAAGATGACAACTCCTGTCTAAAACTGTTCATCAGTGGATCTGTGAATTTTGGCCTATAAAGACCTGCTGATCCACCAGCCCCTAAAGGATCTGTTCACTCCTCTTCCTTGATACTTCTGCATAGGAATTTGCTAACATACTTTACTCCATGGGAGGATGTGTAGCAGAGTTGACAGAAACTGTACTTCTAAAAATTATATAGAACAAAATTCTGGCATGCTTCTGCAGGACTGCCAAAATAGTGACTTTCTATTTCAAGGGGCATAATTTTTACTAGTAGTTTACTTTGATGGTTCAAATAGAAGCAACCTTCTCATTTAAACTTTAATGACTTCTGAATACAATGGTCTTAAGAGGTTCTAACCAATTCATTAGGATTTTTGGTGCCTGCTTTAAAACTGATAATAAACAGAGAAAAGAAAGATATCTTCTCTAAGGCAGATGAAACAATTCCTGAATGATTGTAATGCCCCTGGGAAGAAAAAGTGATTTAAAACCCCTATATTTTCAAACTAATTAATGTCTGGAAAGGATCAGACTTTGGGTCACTAAGTTGAGTTTCTGTTAAAAGGAATAGTTTTCAGGAAAGTAGGGCAACTCTTTCTTAAAATTATTTAGCAGAAAAAATTCTCATAAAATGATTATTCCCTGTTGAAATTTTTATCTGCCAAATATGCCGATACATATTTTTTTCTTTATTCACAACAGTCACAATCTGCTTGGAAGGAGGGCTGGAAGATACAGCAACATATACAGAAACATTGCAGGAAAATGAGAGGAGAAAGAATGAAGGTAAGTTACAACCTGTGTTTTCACTGATGGTTCAAAATCTAAACAACTTTATTTATGATATTTCTTCTGAAAATAAAGGTTACATTTGATTTGCTGTCCCCATAATACCCCATTTTGATTGGCTTTCAATCAATAAGGGTATTTCATGATGCAGAGGGGTGGTGCTGAGGACCACAGAACAGCCACAAACATAACATTATGCTGGGACTCATGGTCCTCTTGTGCAGCAGCCACTAATGAAATCTCAGGGTACCACAGAATCGTGTTACCAACAAATCACACAGCTGGCTGTGGGTACAGCAGAAAGTCTTCTTCAGTGATCACTGTTAGGAATATACAATATAAAAGCAATTGATTCCTTTTTCTCCAATTGCAGGATCAGGTTACTTTTGAGGTATTTAGAGTTAAATTCTGTCTGGCAGGTAATTTAAGATCCCAGGTATTTCAATGCAGCACCTTCCTACCAAGTAGAAAAGCAGAACACTGTCCTCTTTAATGGATGTTTTTTCCTAGTACGAAAACTTAGTCTATTGAAACTTTGGGGACTTTTTTTTTTTTTTTACCTAAGCTTGATTCAGCGTGGTTTCAAAATTAAGGACAGTTTGATTATTGCTAAATGAAAAGGGTCATATTCTGTTCTCAGACTTACTAAAGTAAATCAAGAATAATTAAATGAAATGTAAAGGATTTATTCCACGTTTATGCTAGTATAAATGAGAAAAGAATTTCACCAAGAGGTCTCCAATGAAAAGCAAAAATGAAAAACCATTCGAAAACTAGTAGAAAAAATGATTAGAAACGGTCTCAAATGGCAGCATGTAAGGATGAGCTGCTACTAAGTTGCTCCATAAATTCATTTTAAGGTGTACCCATGAATAATTACTACTTCTTTGCTATGTTGCTGTTAGAAACTAACTCTATCATTTCGGGCTTCTCTTTTCAATTGACCTTGACAGATGATGAAATATAGAACAGAAGTGTATCAGTTCTAATGATACAATAAACATCAGCTATTGTCAGAAATAAACCAATAGATTTGAAGTTCATCCCCAAATACTACAGTTACAGTTTCTGTGGTTTCTCTTCATACCTGAGGTGAGATTTTCCATTCTTAGCACAGCCTGTTTTATTTCAATTTGCTTCTGTGCATGTAGGTAATGCAAGTGGTTGCCAGTCTTAAAAGAGAACACTGAAAAGCTATCAGGTCATTGTCTTGTGTATTGACCCCCAAAATGGTGTAGAGGTATCACAGTTTTAATTGATAAAACCAAAAGTAACTTAAATGATATCAGGAGATACAAAGCTCTTTGAATTACTGAAGCAGCTCAGAAAAATGCCTAATGCAGTCTTCCCTTTAATTCTCTGTGAAGCATGGCAATAGGAAGACACAAAAAACCCTGCTCCCCTCCAACCCCCAAAAAACAATAAGATAATGCAAGCTGAGTGTTTTAACTAATTCCTTATTCTTGTCATCCAATTTAACAGGAAAAAACATACTTCTTTCTCTGGAATTAGAATTTTTGAAGGAAATCCTCTGAGCTGTGGCTGCAGAGTTTGAACTCCTGCTTCCTTTCAGTGTATTACAAAGCAGGAAAGTCAGACAAGGATTTTTCTCATAGGACTGATGCTTCCCTGGGTTCACTATTTTAAGCAAATAAGAAAGAGGGAAAAGCATTTGTAACTTTACATGACCAGGATGAGGAGGATATATATCAGGACTCAGAAGAATAATTTATGATATACATTAGAAAATGTTAGTTCCTACTGAAGATCAATAAGATTAAATGACAGAAACTGGCAGTTGGATAATCCACGGAAAGTGAGATCTACCTTTCATGTTTCTAACATTATTCCCATCTACTCCGCACCTGGTGGCTGTCAGTGTATTTGACTTCCTACAGCTATACTAAGGCTAGAATAAGTGTCTTTACTAAAATCTTGCAGTAGAGGCAGAATGGATACTATTTGTCCTACTTCTTAGAAATAAATAAAAAAATAAAAAAAAAAAGAGGGGATTCCACCTGTGAATACTAAAGGATAGAGAATAGAGTATCTTCTCATTGTTGTTGCATGGGAAAGCCTCCAAGTGTGTTCTTGTGGTTGACCAGTTTCTTCTTTTGATATCTTTCAATATGAGGGTATTTTGAACCTTATATGGCCTCTTTTATCCATCAAAATGTTATAATCTTATTGAGACATAAAAAAAAAAAAGTTTTATACATATCTGAGTGCACTTAACTGAACACTGTCTAAACAAAATACAGTTCATATGAGCTGAACATAGTTTCCAGAGCTTTACTGAACAGTAACTCTTAAAGCAAAACAGAAAAAAGTGGCTAAATTTGTAAGCTACAGGAGAGTTTCAGATAGATCAGTGCTTTTTGTATGTATTTGACTGCATTGGTAGAATTTTACACAGAAATTTCTAGTAAACTTGATCACATTGAAAGGGAGGAGAGAGAAAAGGACCCATCAGTGTTTGTGTTATGGGCCTCTATTAATTGTCTAGAGATTATTTAAAGTAAAGCCATTTATTTCCTACTGTCAGCAAGGCTCCTGCCTATTATGACCCACCCAGATCACTGGTGATGCAACTATGAAATAAGAATGGAAGGATCTGGTACAATTCAGTAAAGAGGTAAATTTCAGTGAGAATTATGTATTTCTACACTGATTTACAGACTAGAAACCAATCAGTGTCTCAATATTATCTTGAAAACAAAGGAAACTATCAATTCAGCCTTCCAGTAAAGAAGCTGGTACAAAATCAATTCAAGATTTTTTAATGGATTTAAAAAATATTTCTAAAGAATAAACTGGGCACACATAAGCAAGAAATGAAATCTGCTTTGTACAATAAATTGTAAAGTATAAGCAATATAAAAGATCAATTACAGAAGGCCAGACAGTTGTATAAAAACTTGTATTGAAATACTGGTATTTGAAGATTGATGCCCAGCTCCCAAGAGATTTTGGTGCTGACATTATGCACAATCTCTAAAATTTATACCAGTTAATAATACCAGTTAATAAATACCAGTTTATACTCAGTTTCACCTGAGCTGGTAATTCAATAAAAGCAGTTGTAAAAGTGTATATTTGGATAGCTGCAGTAATTCTAAACTTTTCCTTTTCCTTTCATACATCTGCATGAAGATAAATTTCTATCAGTAATGGATAAAGAGAACTTGGCAACATGCATTACGTATTTGATATGCTTACATCCTTTCCTCTATTATCACCACCCTATCCTCATCCCGTCCTTCCTTCAGTACAGACAAATGGAATGAGCATGATTCTGTGCAGATCTGCAATGTCAGAAGAGCAATGAAAAAAACTCATAATGAAAAAAAAATGAAAAAACCCATAATGAAAAATCTGCCCTTCTGTCATCTCCCCAACTCTGCTACACACACACTGCGTTCTGAAAATTTTCTAAAAGATTATCAAGAGTTCCTTTGTATATTTCAACCAGCATAAAATCCCAGAGTGCTTGTGCATGGATCAACTTTTCATTCCTATTCAGCATTAAACTTGAACAGCAGATTTTAACAAGCACACACTCTTTCTGAACTGAGTTTACCTGAGTATAAATACTGGAATTAGCATAGAAGGTCAGTCTTTCAAAATCTTGAAAGACTCTCCAGAGCTCCCTAGCAAACATGATTTCCCACTAAACTACACAAAAGCTGAAGTTATTGAACACTTTTTTTAGGCTGAATGCTCCAATGCAACTTTGTCTTCTCTATCTATTGATTATTATTCTGTATTTCAAATCTTTCAAACTTCCAGAAGACTATTTCACTGTTACTACTGAAGGCTGCATCTTACATTTCCGTTGATGTTCTTTGTCAAATTCAAAGGCATAAAGACATTTAAATCTATCTAAAAGCTGTATTCTTTAATCACACTTTTCCAGCAAGGACTATTTAACTCAACTGGAAATATGTAAATACGGAGCTATCAAACTCTGGATGAATTGTCAATATCCAAGAAAAATTATAATTATTCAAATGAATTAAGGGTAAAAAACTATAGTAAGGTTTATTACTAAATGGCCATATGTTAACTTGATACCATCAAGACCCATTAGTCTAAGTACACTTGTCCACTGCTCATCTGTGTTGGTAGTTAGGTCTTCTGCTTTCTCATGACAATTCTTATCAATTTCCTTGAACATAACATATATTTTTGTGCTCAAAGGTTAGGGTTAGGCAGTTATAATTTGTGCATCAGTCTTTAATCTCTTCTAGAAACACCCAATTGATTTGGCAAGTCACAGTCAGAAATTGATGAAGCTTCAAATATCTGAAACTGTTCTGATATATATTTCCAAGAATAAGAAAAGATCAATTGCCTGACACCATGTAAATCGAATATTTTGAGAAACGGTTCTGAAATACAGATTGCTTCAGACTTAAGAGTCAGTAGGATCATTTACCAGCTTAGTTTATTTTTCTTTTTGATAGAAGTGCTTGTTTAAAGTATCTCTTTGTGATTTAAACCACTTCTGGTTGTAACAATGTTTCTGTCGTCTTAGGTTCATCTAAGTAGTTGGCTGCTGACGGATGAGAAACAGAATGCCTCCTTCCTCCCTACCTTTGACTTTTATTGTCAGTGTTGATTATTTATTTTAGTTCTTCTCCCTTGAGGCTAATTTAAGTTTCCCTTGCTGAGCTGTTGGTTCCTGCTGAGCTGGATAAGCTTTGGAAAAAATAACTTTACTATCAGTACAAGGCAATGACATCGAGATCAATGACAATACCCCAAATGCCAGGACGCTGCAGGACTTTGGAAGAAGGGAGAAGTGATATTTGTTCTCTTCCTCTTAATCATCATCTTCATGAAACACAATTCAGTCTGAACTTCTGGACAAAACCAAATTGATGACCATGTCAACCCTTTTTCAAACTAGAAGCATAATCCCCTGTAAAATGTATATAGATAATAAAAACAATGGGCCGTATCCCAGAAGAAATCAGCATAGCTGTGTGAACTTCATCCCCTAAGACAGATGAGGATCTGACTGTTTTTTAAAAAAATCCTGTCTTTTTTACTCTGCCTCCTATTTATTTCTCATTTGTTTGAAGATGCATACTGCATTTGTGACATTAATGCAGAAATTTGGAAATGGTGCATGGAGACCAGGGCTGGTTGTTAAATGCTGGCTCTTATTTGTGAAGTGCTGCTATGAGAAGAGATGTATAACAGTGAGCCAGAAATGCTCATTAATTCCTTGAGTGTTGAAAGACTAAGAACTGTCTCCAGCTTTTTAAACTATTTTCTCCTTTTATTTCCTTCCTCTAAGAAGATGGGGAATGAGTAGAAGATAAAAATCGATGAAAATCTACTGTCAGAACTGTGTGTCAGTGAATGGTTCCAGATGAAACACAATCCCTTATAACAGCTCAGTTGTTCACAAAATACCCAACAATTAGTGCTTTCTCAGAACACCGCAACAGGATTCTGGAACCATCCTCAGTCCATGCCAATAGTCTGCATGCTGCCATCTTACTGTCAGACTAACAGATCCTCTCACGTTGTTTTGTCTTTATGGTAAAAACTGGTCCTGGGGTTATTTAATTAACTAGTAAAGATGTAATTCAAGTTAAATCAGGAAAAGTTGAGGTGCACAGATCTCCCCCAGGCTCTGATCAGGCACTATTATTTTATTTGCTGAAGATCTGCAGCTGCTCATTCCTTCCTCTGTCTTTCTCTCCAAGGTCACTCCCTGGTTCCATAGCACCAGTTTAACTCTTTGTGTGGCTGTTTGAAAAAAACAAAACCAAACCAAACCCAACAGATTTGTGAAATTATCCAGCTTAAACATCCAAAATTAAGTAAACCAAAGAACTAAAAAAGACATAGGTATGTTTCTAAGCAGCTGGATCAGCACAATAAAGTTCTGGAAAAATCTCCAAGGAAGGTGGGAACATGAAGGCAAATGCTGTGACCTTTAAAATGGGTTCTTAACTCAAAAGAATGATAACCTGTAACCACAAAGACCCACACTGCTCTTCAGTGTGTGACATATTAACTACTGTTAAGACACAACCAGCCACTGTTATATAGGCTCTGAATTCACTCATATCTTTATAGCTTCAGAGTCTATATGTGTTGTTAAGTTGGATTTTGTCTTGTACCTATAAGCTGAATATAAGAGAAAGGCTCTTTGCTGGACGTTAAGATGGTCCCAATTTGCAATGTTAGTTTAAACTCCTTAAAATCCTCTACCCACAGAGAACTGCCACAGAAGAATTTTATTCTGCTGTTGTTGACCCTTACATAAGCACATTTTGCAATGGTATCACTGTGTCCAGCTGGGAAAATACATCACAATGTGTGACTCCCTGCCTTCATAATGGCCAGCAATTCCTCTGCTGCCTCCTCAGTTGTGGCCAGATCATGCTGCCTTTGTTCCCCAAAGGCAGAGCACTGGGGTGACAGCTAAGCTAAGTTTCAAACATTAAAAGGACTTTGGACCAACATATAAGAAAGAAAAGTAAGAAAAACACCACAAAAGCATGCATATGAAAACTTCTTGTGTCACATCTGACCCTTCTGTCCACAGAAAACTGGGTGCAAACAGGCAAAAGACATCTGAGTAAAAGAGAGTCTGCTCTATGCCTTGTTTTTCCATTTGCTAAATGTTCCCTGGACATTAATTGCTATCAGTGCCAAAGGTCACACATGAATGCAAATCAACAAAACTTAAAAAGATAAGAAAAAAAAGAAAATGAAGAAAAAGAAGGAAAGAAGTAAATCATAAAATACTACCAAAGCTGCCACAACTCCTTGAAACTGGAGAAAATCCATCTAACTGGGAATTTCATTACCCCTATTTACATTCAGCTCCAGGTATCTGTGTCACTTTTGCTATGATTATATCACAGCCATACCATCCACTACAATTGGGGCATCATGCTTGGCCACCAAACCTCAAATTCTGAATGCAAGTATATTACATAGGGTTAGGAATACATCCATTGCTTTTTAATTGTGGTAGTGTGTAGCTGTATGTGTTATAGGTAGTTTTCCAGTGTGAGCTTCTGTTTGTTGAAAAAGATATGAAGAACACTAGTTGTTATGTATGCTACTTTTCAAAAATCAGTGCAAATAATTTCAAGGTATACTCAACAGGCACAAGATTCCTCAAGTTAAGAGTAGGTATGTAACTCGATTTAAAAGGGAAAATACTTGCAACAAAATCAAATCCAAAGGAGAGAAAATACCACAGGGATAACCATAAATAAAGGCCAAAGCATACATCTTTTCTGTCACTCTGCAAGCTTATCTTTAGTCAACATTACTCTCAGCTTTTAAAGAGAGCCTGCATTCATTGGAACTTTGACTGAAACTCCCCTAACTTTAGAAGTTGATAATTCATTCTGTCTTTAGGCCACCAGAGAAGTGTCCAACTTAAACAATGAAGCACATGTTGAATAGTGTGGAGGTTGGAAGAAACAGAAAAACATTGCATTTTTATTTAAATCTTCTACACACTTAACAAAATGGCTAACTTTTTTTTTTTTAAAAAGCATTGACATTTGTGCTTGGTATTCTTTTAAAATGGTAGATTATCATGGGCAAATTTTATAGCATTGGCACTCAAGACTTCTCAGGCTGTTTGTTCCAAACAGCTATTTTTGTTCCAGGAGGGGCTGCACATATGCATTGTGCTCAACAGCTATTAAGAAAACCATTAGAAGAAACATTTTCTTCGGACTGCAGTGGTGAAAAATTATAGAACAAAGTTACTCTGTTCTAAGACAATAGTTGGTTTTGGAATATATCCATTTTTCTTGGCTTTTGTGTATCGCTTACTTAAACGAACTAGTGAACTCAGGATAGCATTTAGTGGTGCTTAGAGGTGTCACAAGGGATTGCATTTATCAGCGCAAAGTTAAACAGTGTAGTCAAAGTGTGGCTGTATTTATCCTTATCTAGGGGAGCTCACTGAGAAAAGGAACTACATGACAAACATGGGGGACATCATGAGTGGGATTCATGATGAGCTAAGTGAGCTGGTAAATGAATATTGGGTAATATATGCAGAGAACACAAAGGAGAAGGATACTTAAAGCCTTAGATATGGGATCAGTTTATTATACTTTTCCTTTTTTTTTAGTGACCAGTCATAACTCCAAATTCATTAGAAAGTCCTTAAGCTAAAAAAACCCAAAAAAATCTGACTGAAAATGATGCTTTACCTAAAAAATCATGACAGTATCCTAGAATCTCAGAAATAAAAAGAAGTTTCTCTGTTAGTTGTGTTAGAGTTTTGAATGAATGCTATGTTTAATGTCAACTTGATGTCCCTATAAAGTAGATTCTTTAAAAATAAATAGAAATGGGACAGATACCTGTTCCTTATTTTGCCCAGCCTTAGATTTACATTAATTACTGGTGATAGATTAACTGATGCAGATCTTGATTTTGTTACAAGACTTGATGGCAGACTACAGTGTACTAGTAATTTTTTAGACAACTGCATGTGGGAGCTGCCTGTCCTTTTGTCATATCTTGTTTTAACTGTGCAACTTGCTTTATTAATCAAGAGATTCATACAAAACAATATTATTTTCTGAAATATGTATATGCTTTTTCTCATTTTATAACTAAGCCCATGGCAATCCTCTTGAGATCTTTCCCCAGAATGTTAACATCAGATCCACATTTCATTCATTTCCCATTAAAAAAAGGAAGCCTGTCTGCTGTGGTATGTGGGGTATCATGTTATCTGTAACAGCTTACCCAAATATTTTTCAATTGCACAAATACAGTAAGGAATGCGAGATTTTTTTGTAACAGTGACCTCTTTATTTATACTAGTTATGCCTCATTATTTATTTTTTTTTTACTTCAGTTTCAAAATATGAGTCTGAGAAGTTACACTTTCCTCTGTATTGGAAACACGGACCAGATAAATGTAAGAATAATATATTCTACACTTTATTTCTTGAACTGGTCAAACTACTGTCTTTCCTATGGAAATTGAATGTTTGAGCTTCTTAAAAGCAATTTAATTTCCAGAATTAATTACCTTACTTTGTTCTTCTATGCTTACGATACCAACAATGGCTTTAAAGTTTTGGAAATTATGGAACTGTACTGAAATAAAAAGTAATCCCTTTACCCATTCCTTGTGGTTTTACCACTGCATCAGTGGTTTTACCACTCAAAGGGAAAGGCCACACCTGCATGGCTAGAACCTTTTATAATTCTTGTCATATGGTTGGTTCTTCACAAGTATCACCATTTTCCTAGGATGTAGTTTATACCACATTCAATTATTTCTCTTTTATTTGAGGCATAAAGATTATATTTTTCTATTTTTTTTCTAAAAGCCTGATTTGCTTGATAAAAGACATTTTAGCTTTGACTGCATAGGTTGATTTATATC
Organism: Actenoides hombroni; assembly: GCA_024336885.1. Taxonomy (NCBI): domain Eukaryota; kingdom Metazoa; phylum Chordata; class Aves; order Coraciiformes; family Alcedinidae; genus Actenoides; species Actenoides hombroni. The sequence goes on from WUAM01000209.1 coordinate 350,820, forward strand.
ACCTGAAGATTAAATTCAGTGAAATGGGTTTAACAAAACTGATTAAAGCACCACTGTTTGCATGGTGAGTATGATATCAATGAACAAAATAAATTCACATGCCATTATTACACTGAGAACAAAATTAAATAAATAAATGTGTGTTTCAATTTGGTATTCTTCGCTCCTTAAAAAATGGTGTTGCCATTTACTTAGCCTTTTCAGCCACATCATAGCAAGGTAAAAAACTTGTTTTTACGGGAGTGAAGGAATAGAAATTCAATCTGTGTGTAAAAAGAAAGAAAGGGATAAGTCCTTTTCTGTTGTATAGAGTGGAGGTTTGTTTGTTTACATCAATAAAGAACTGGCTTGAAATATTGTGCAGACATGAAAGAAAATTACTGATTTCATTATGTGGATGCTGTTCCCTGATGGGTAACACAGTTATATCTCTTGAATCTGGAATAGCAATAAAAAATTAATTTTGATTTCTGTCACTACTATTACATCTAAGCAGTATATTTATTTGTATACATATTTATTTGTGCATATAATATGATTTTAAAGATTAATCATTCTGTTCATGTTCATGTCTCACTTCAAGTCACACTGCTGGCACTAAGAATGAATGTCTGTATCTTCCTGGTCCAGGTTTTTACCTAAGCAGTCCCTAGATACATCCCTAATGACACTTCCAGTGGTTCTGCACCTTCATTATCACCCATTAGAAAGTGTCCAGACTCTTAAAAGGGAATACTGTAAGTGAGGCTTATGAACAGTGTTTTCTTTCATGTTTAGCAACTCTGTACTTACCATAAGGTATAGGAACACTGCTGAATTTAAAAAAACACAAGTAGGTATAGGTATTCATAGGTTTTTTTTTAGAATTAAACACCTCTGGAAAATGCTGTTTTCTCATATTGCCATATACTGTGGAGTTGAGCTGACTAAATGTCAATCTGCAATGTAGATGTCTGCACCTAAGAGTGAAAAATGGTAATTTATCTAATCCTAAAGGAGATACCTCAAATAGGTCAGATGAGATATTAGATATAGATTTTAAAATTAGGTGAAAAGAGTCTTTCCCACACTCTGAGGCAAAGCATTAAAAGACTTCTAGAAATGAATAAATGGAACAGCTAACAGAGGTTTCAAACTAAAAACTTACCTTAAGTCAGCTTTTCTAGAGAATTAAGAATGAATAAATTTTCTTTTTCCATAGGAAAATAATAGAAAAAATATGTCTCAAAATTAAATGTCAGTGCACATGAAAGCTAATGGAAAAATGCTATCAATAGGAAAGAGAGGCAGAGTGGTATCTGAGATATAACTTTTAGATATATCACCTGCTAGGAGAGGTCTATTTCTTCAGAGCTTACATGATGAACACAAGGAATACTTTCTGAATTTGGTTAAGAAAGTTCTATTCTAGATACCACAATTATTCTAGTCAAGTGACAGGACCAGTTAAGACAATGTATTACTCTTGTCTTACCTCTATAAAGAAGAGACTAGCTGCTGATGTTGGATGATGATACATATAGACAGTCACGAGGATGGCTGCAGCCACAATGAGGACCAGGACTAGAATGCCGACAATTAAGCCAGCATGAAGTGTTCCACCTTTTTTCTCTGCTGCACTGTCGTCTGTAGAAGCTGTATGAATGGCACAATTATTAGCACAGTGCTTATGTCACACCCATTCCATTTCACAGATTGCAATTGAGCATTTGTATTTTCTGTGTTACATGTGCTTTTTTTTCCACTGCCCAAGCTGGAAAAATATGTTAGGTGTTTCTTTCCCACAACGAAATACTCTGATGATCTTAATGAACAGATATTTCCAAATGTTTTACTAATTCAAACTTATCCTTTCTTTTGAATGCAGTGTGGACATTCTGAAGTTCCTAGCTACCTTAATTAATTGTGCTTTGATTTTTTTCATAAAACTATCACAGTTGGCCTACAGACAAAAAGTAATAATTGAATACATTTTGGATTTTTTTTTAAAGGTTCAAGTTGAGACATGCAACAAAGCCTTGTGACGTCTAGCTAGTAAACATGTTCTGAAAGCCTGATTTATTAGTTTGATGAGGGGTTTTAACTACTTTGTACAACTGAAGCAGACAGCCAAAAGTGTAACAGATGGATGCTAAATGACCCTGCAATATTCTAATTTTGGTCTGAATGGAACACTCATACTAAAGTATTACAAAACACCATCCATTTACTAAACTTGATACTGAGATGATGCTCGTACTATGCTCCTATCAGGACAAAAGAAGGCTATCTTTGTCACACAAGCTACTTGTCAGTAGTGCTTCCAAATAAGTGACTGAAAGTCTTTTAACAACATTGTAACCTTTGTGGAAGAAGTCTCTCAATAAATTAGCCAACATCTGTAGAACTGCTTATTCTTGGGTGTGATTTCTACTTTAGACAACCTGAAATATCAGAGCATGTACAAACATGGTCATAAGCAATGATTCTTCAGCATCCTCTTGAACAAAAGGAGAAGTGCTGTTCTACCCAATACTACAGGTAAAAGAGCAGTTCAGAAGCCCTAAGTTAAAGAAATGCCAGAAGAGCACTAGTCATTTGGCTTCACAAACTTACATCATTCTCCTAATATTCCCACTGCTTTCTGTCTTTCTAGCAGTTCTTCAAATCACCTCCATGCCTCGCTCCATATAATACCTCTCTGGTCTTACTTATGAGAAATTTTCCTTCAATTCCACTTTTAAATTTCCTCTCACCATGTTTGTTTGCTAAGATGACTATAATGAAAAGTGTTGATTTCTGCAATCATCCTATTTTTTTGGTCATCTTAGAGTGCCATGGTCTGTGAGGTCAAGGACTGTCCCTTTTGTTTGTTCTTGGAAAAGAGCTACTGAGTTATGGGTACCACTTCAAACAAGTTACTCTTATTATTAGCAACAACAACTATAACAACAACAACAATAATTGCACATGGTCTTCTACCATTCATCAGATTTTGCATAGACCACTTCATGCTAATATTAAAAAAGATAATTGGAAAAAAATAGAAAAAAGGTCTATTGATGTAGGTAGTATTAAATGCCTTGTATGAGGGGCAATAAAAGAAAATAGGAATGGTTAATCTCAGTGTTAACAGGTGATGAATCCACATATGGCAGCACTTTTCTCACCAGATCAAGGAAGGCCTGCATGGCTCGTCACCCAGTGGATTGCAGGGCACCATTGCAACAATAGGGAGAAAAGGAAAATGAAGATGCATTATCTTAGCCAAGAGATATTTCAAAGTATAATACGGAAGTGAACCTATGGGGGAAATGAAGGCATTCATGTACATTTCCCCTGTTTTTGTTCATATTTCCTCAATCTCGAGTCAGGACAGTTGAAATCCTTCAGTGTTGCTTTGCTCTTTCCCATGAAGTCAGTGAGACAGCTAGCTTGTGGAGTAAGAAGCTGAGTAACAGAATCAGAGGATAAAGAACCAAATAACTTGAGAGGCTAAACAAGGATGTGGTAGGCATTAATGAATACTTAATAAAAAATTGCAGGCATGCAACCCCAATCAGGTACTGCCTAATCCTGAAGACATCTTTCTTTTTACTGAAAAGTTTATGAGTACCTGCTCACACATGAACTTCAATTTTGATTTTGCTGACTGTGAACAACAAGTTTGAGCTTAGGTATGAACAGAATCCAATAACCAGGCACCTCCCTGCTTAAATCCTACAAAGAGATTTACTTATCTTTCTTAAAGCTTAGTTCACACAGATGTATGGGAGCTTTTAAAAAAGAAAAGCAGTGTCAGCCCTATTGGATTTTTAATTTTTTTTTAACACAGTACATAAGGCGAAAATTTCCAGGCCTTCCTTTACCTTGCAGTGACAGAAAGAAGATACTGCCTAGGATATGGAAGGTCTATTTTCAAATGTGTTCCCATCCAAAGGGCACTTAAAACACTTCCTGGTAGTTGTAGCACTATTAGCACAGGATACAAGATTCATGGAGGAGACAGGAAAGAAAGGTGACCCTAAAATGTTCCTCTAACTTTCAGGCAGCAGAGTTGTCTTTTATTTTAAAATGTCTTCTACTTGACATAGCCATTAATAATTTACTAAATAGCTATTTACTTTCAGCTGACAATAGATGAATGTATACAAGTTCCAGTCTTAATTTCTGTTCCTGCACTGTAACAATATTTAGTAACTGCACATATATTCTAAATTGCCAAACAAATGCAAATTAAGCAATTGAAAGGCCATCAGGAAAGGCCTGCTTTATTGAACATGGTCTGGGTCAGGCTATTAATTCTCAGTGATGAGCAGTTAGTTGTGTGAGTCACCCTACTGAGAAGGAACTGCCTCCCAGAAGGAGCAGACGATTCACAGTTTTTCTGTCTCATAATTGTCTTTCAGACAGCTTCATACTCTGTGACTCCTCCCTGTAATGCCACATTGATGCATCATCAACTACTTTGTCACTTGTACCCATTTTCAGGCCAATTTGCACTAAATAAGGAATTTGCATTGTTACTATGTTATGGTCAAAGGCAGAAGATCATATTCTGCCTATTAAAAAATGCTGGACTTCAGCAAAGGTACTAACCGCTCTGTAAAGGCCATCAAAGTAATACCCTTTGATCTGATACTTTCTCAGTGTTTAGCATCCAGCTTTGCAAAGGAGAATGCTCTTCCAAATAACACAAATGACAACTGTGTTCTACTAGTCCAGGGTGGAGCACTGCATGAACTTCAGTGCAGTGATCAGAATGCCAAATGCAAACAATAGTGAAATACAACAAATGCTTTCCTTAAATGACAACAAGTGTAAGTAACTTGTAATTTCCATAATTGAAATTCAGTTCATTGACCCCAGGGCTCAAATACTCCAGAGAAAGTGATTTCACTCTCTTTGAACAGAGAAAATAAACAGTGCTGTCAACTTTGAAAATACTCTCTGCTGCAAAATCAACTGGCAGTTCTTTAAAAAGGCACCAAGGAAAATAGATTAAAAAAAAAAGACTTGGAATTTTTTTCAGGTGCAGAAATCTTCTTATCACAGCACATCTGCTGTTCTAGGCAAGGCTACACCCATTGGATCATATCTGTCTCATGACCAATCCTTTTCCTAAAGGAGTTCTCTCAGTGGAACTTTTCCAAAACCTTCCTTTTTTTTTGGTGCTCAAAAAATCAATTGTTATATATAATATGCTTTATATTTATAACTCCTCCCCAAATTATTACATGCATAAAGCTTTGAATCAGAAGGAGAATGTTAACATCTCCAAGGTTATTCTGCTTCTCTTCAGGTGTTGAATAACAGGACAGAAACAGCAAGTAATGTTTTTTCCCAAATATAAAGGCACACAATATGAATATGAAATAACTGTTCTCTTTCCAGAATTTTGTTTACAAACTAAAAGTTAAAACATAACAAAGATGTTCTCATTGTTTGCAAGATAAACACGGAGTGTAAAATCTTTGATTTTGTATGACTGTATTATGTCAGGTTAGCTTCTTTTGGTACAGGAAAACTGAAAAAAACCTGGCCCATGGTGACTGTGATGCTGACTTGAGCAGGAACCAAGGTGTGTACAAACTGTGACTGCTCTTTAGATAGTTTGTAAACACACTGTGGATACTTCCTCAAGATTTTTTCTCACTATTGCATATTAACCATTAAGGTCTGCAAAATAATGAAATACATTGTTTTCTATTATCTGAATTTAAGGTTTACACAAAGTTCCTATTATGATAGTTTTATATAGGAGAAAACAAAATTGTGACACATACATGTACATCTCTCATGATACAAGACGGAAAAGAGTTCACTTACCAGAGATTAGTATCTCTGTCTGTGAGAGCAGAGTTACATAAAAGTTTTATAGTAAAATGGAGGAAAAGTAGGTGAATTTCTGGTACCTCCTGGCTAGAAATTTCCTTTATATAAAGTGACATGGAACCAAGGACAAATGACAGACACAAAAGTAGAATTCCACTGTGTGGACTTAGAAAATAAAGTTTTGCTTCTTCCCTCCAAAAGCCATGTCATTCCTTTTTACTCTTGCATTTTGATTAAATGGTAAAAAGCTTCAATTCAAACTCACTTCTTATAAGCACATGTGTTTCTAAGGCATAAAATGCAGTACCTTATTTAACTCTCTTGGCTGACACACCTATACTAGCAAAGCCAGGGATATAGATGACATAAATAGCAGCAATCAAGCTAAAGATGATAACTCAGTACTGAGCTTTGCTCTTTTCTCTCCTCTTTTTACCAGAAGAATGAATTTTCATGGCAAACCCTTGAATTTCTTACAAAGAGATGGAGACTGAACCCTGCAATTTCTTCTCATATAGGAATGCTTTATGATAAAAGGAGTGTTTGCTGTTAGGTCATGTGGCAGCAATTGGATGAATTCTTAGTGTTCATCAAAACCCGTAATATTTTTAACTGGTTGCTCAGATGAATATGAAACTATCACATGAGTATGAGAGCATCTATGCAGCACTATTGGTACAGAAATGCTGGTTTATTAAGTTGACTGTTTCTGGTATGGTCTTAGTTTTATGGCAAAATGGGTCTCGATACAAGTTTCATGAAAACAGCTCCTACAGATGAAACAGACTGGAAAAAGGTTCAAGTATAACCATGTCTACAGTAGACACTTATGTACACTTATTACCTATGAGTATGTACTACATAGATTATTCATTACAGAAACAGAATGCATAATAATATTTTCAGAGACTCCATGCAAGTATGCCATTTTTTAATAGTTTAATTGTTAACTGCAGAACTTCCATTGCATTCCCCAATGTACATGTTAGGTAATGGCTATTTTGGTATTACTCATGATTTTGAAGCTGTAGCACATCCAGCTTTATAAAAATACCTTAAAGTAGATTATAGTAGATTAAAGTGCCATATTATTAATACTAATTCAAAATCAGCATCTTACTGTTCTTACAGTCCTTCAAATACAAACCTAGGAAAGTCAGACATGCTTATATATTATTATTTTTATTACTAATATTTCTGTAAAATTATTACAGAATCACAGAAACTCGGTGATCCCTAAAGAATGCAGCATTTAGGTAACTCAAAACTTGTTGTGACAACACAATATTAATTTAATTTTTTTTATATACTGTTCACAGGGATGCCATCAAACACAGCAAGTTTTGTAATTCACTGTGTAAAAAATATCTCAGTCTGCAGTGCTGAGCTGTGAGGGAATGTGAGATATACCGAAAGCTCATTTCTTTGCTGCCCGTTTCTACTTAGTTGGTGCTGGGTACAACATTCTGTCTGTTATATAAAATTTCTATATAAACAAAGGCATGTACTGCTTAGGATAGATACTATTTGATGTATCAGTAAGTTATGATAATGTATATGGTCTTTTTTAAAGTCATGTAAGCAAGGAATTGAGCAATTTTCGTCCCTCTCCAAGGTTTATTTCAGGATAATAAAACTGTCTGCAAGTAACAGTGCTGAAACATTCTCACTTTGGGCAAATCAGCTGAATTTGGCAGGTCAAATCCATCTCTCGTCACTACTATCCTTGTTATCTGTTACACTACTGTACCTGTGTTAAGCTCATGCAACCATCCTTACACCCACAACTGTTCTTCCATAGCCATCCTTGGACGATCATTGATCTGGTTCCTGCCATCCAAGGGCTTCAGGGTGTCTGATGGCTGTTTCCACATGAGATCTCTACAACCATTTGGCAACACCTACTCTCCATGTGTTTGCTTTCTTCTTTGGGCACTCAAAGAGAAGAAATCTTCTCTTGCTGCATGATCTGGGGATAACCTGCACCTACACATCCAAGTTCACTCCACCAGGCCTCCAGCCTAACGTGTATGTCATTTCTAGCCTCAAAGCTGTATCACCCTATTTGCATGAACGTGGGTTTGAGTTAATATGCTCCTGCAAAGAGGGAGGACATATTTAAGACAGTTGATCACACAGGGTTTCAGCCTATAATGAGCTTAGTAGAGCCACTGGGTTTTTCACTCCTTTGACCCTCCATTTATATCTGGAATGTGAATCTACCAGGAGACTGCTTGTTATACTGCAGGTACATGGTTCTCCAAACCTAAGGCTTTTTCTTGTACATAATGCAGATTCCTGAACAGATGATTAATGCCCTACATATAGTGACTGTGAGAAGTAATAAGGGAGTGTACAGTCAGAATGATGTTCCTGAGGCTCAGAAGAATCTCCATAAAAATGTTCTTTCTACCTCTTTGAGGAACAGCATGCTCTACACTTCTGTTTGTTCATAGTAATGGAGTGAGATTTTCCTGATTTGTGGGTTCATTCCCTTAGCATTTGTTAACATTTTGAGGTTAAGCCATTGCTACACTTTACTTGGTTTCATGATGATTTATAAAGTTATGGCTCAGCTAATGCTTTAAAAATTGGTTTCTGATAGCATGTAAAGAATGAAAGGTGGTCTTTAAGTGAGAATATTACAGACTGTAACCCACAAATTCTGAATTCAGTGTCTGGTTTTGCTATCAATTTCCTGTAGGACTCAGAGCAACTCAATAAATCTCTCTGAGACTGATCAAGTACTTAGTGCAGTAAATGGATGAGAGTGCACTAAAATCAAATCCCTCTGTTTATAGGATGACAGCACTCAAAATGTGTTAGTTAAGGACTTTCATTCTTCTGGTCTAACATATCACCTGATGCTACATCAGTTGTCATCAGTATTAATTTTAGTTTTAGTTGCTTGAGGCCATATAAAGCCATTATAATACTTAGTAGCATCAAGAAGTGGCCATCGTGAAGCTCAATATTTAACTTATTGCACCATGCCACCTGTCCTGGCAAGGCAGCTGACTGTTGCTAAATCCAGAAGAGCCAAAAATTACCAGATTACAAGGATTTCAATTCAGTCATCCCACTGACTTTTCTTAATCCTACTGAAAGCAGACAGAAGATCATCAGCTAAGCAGGCTGTTCCTCTCTAAAGCTGTGTCTAATGCTTATAGTTACTTACGCCCATGTCCATTGTGTTGTGTCACATATCCCTCCCCCCCCCCGCCTTTTGGAGATATAACTTCAATTTCAATGCAAAAATGTACAACTATATTAGTCTTCTTTCACTTGACCTTTATTTTCCCCATCCTTTACAATGACACTGATGTCAAAGATGAGTGAGCAATGTAGAGGAGATTGCAGGAGGTTACTGAGTGCAACTACTGGGTTAAGTCCATGTAATATAGGTAGTTAAAAAGACAGAAGATCACAGTTGCTTTCTGTGCCCTAGTCATCAGACTGCCACAGCACCATGACAGCAACTGGACCAGATGGCAAGATAAAACATTAAATAATGCAACCTTGTCTTAAAACTTTACCCCGTCTATTACTTTTAGCTCTCCATAAGTACTCAATTCAGATCTACATATGGTTTTCATGTTAACTCTTTGAGCTGGTACAAAGTCCACAAATTGTATGTATTTAACAAATCCAGTTAAAGGTGTTCCTTTACAATAAAGTGATGACAACTGTAAGAGGAGATACTATATATAATTTTGTATCTGGCTTAGAAAACCAAAGAGAAACTAAACTGATATAAATTAGACTTCAATATAAGTCAAGGTGTTTACACATAGTTGTTCTTGTTTAGCTGAAGTGTTTTAACATCATGTTTCTTTAACCAATTGTGGTCTGTAATGCCTAATATGACGTAAAAACGGCCTTTTGTGCTAAAGGCAGAAAGCACCATTTGCTTTCTAGGGAATATATTCCAGTGCCACTACTGTGGAAGACCTCTGCCATTATTTGATTGACTTTCTACAGACTGTATTGGTGGTTTTTACATATTTTGTGATGGAAGCTGTAATAAGATGATGACAGTAAAATTGGGATGCAGTGGAGGTGCCAGAAATTCTGGAAAACACACAAATGTCTTGTTCTAAGTAACATTTAAGAAAATTCAAAGTACCAGAAACAAACAGAAAATAATACAATTGATTAATGCTACCAATTTAGATGTCCTAAGAACAAAGATTATCAATCCATGATTCCAGTTTTTAGCCAGAATAGATGATTTCATCACTTTTCATTTTCATTTGCTCTAAAAAACATGCATGAATACTTTTCTTCCTGTGTCTGATGCATAAGAAAAATGGAAATATTTGTATCAGAGGTTATTGATGTTCTTTGCTTTGGATGGCTTCATTTCAGTGAGGTATATGCCAGTGGGCACTGATGTAGTATTGTACTGAAGTTTCCTTAAGTCACAAGATTTCCTGGGCACATCATTCAATGTTTCTTAAAGCAACATGGTATTGGTAGATCCCTCACTTTCTCCTAGGAATAATGCTTTTCTATTCTGAATGCTACAGTCAAACTTGCAGAAAGCAGTGAACAGCATTTGGCAAATTGCTTGGGGTCTAAACTTCAACTTTGATCATACTGTCATCATACTGAAGAAAACAAGAGAGATTTCTAACATATCTTAAGACATGTCTTTAATGCTAAAAAGAGATTGCTGTGAAATGATAGAGGAGTAACAGCTTAGAAATATTCAGGGATAAACCAGAGAATAAAACGTGGAGATGTATCAACATTTTTTAACTTATAAAATATAATATATAGGAAAACTTCCTGACTTACTTGAGTTATATTTTATTTGTTCCCTTTGGAATTTTTCTCCTACCTAAAAATAAGAATGTTTTGCTTATATCTGTGTCCTGATACTTTTTTCTTTCATTTCCATCACTACTGAAACTATTTCAAACCTGTTCCTTTTTTTTTTTAATACAAGCAAAACATATAATACAGAATAAAGTAAAATGTATGACAAGTTGTCTCCAAGGAAATACTTGCTTGCCTGAAACTGTATGAAACCTGCAATGTTAGGGAAACTTCAGCAAGTTTGAGTAAGTGGAACACACACAGAAGTAAACATATAATTACATAATCCATAACCCAATCTCAACAGGATTTTTTCTGATAATGGTAAAAACCTTAAATTCTCCCTTTTTGATGAAATAAGAGTGGAAGAAGAGATCTGAAACTTGGCCAGCCAGGTTTCTGGTAAGGAATGGAAACAGAAGACATTAGCTAGGACACCCTGAAGAGAATTTATGTAAGGAAACCTTCAGTAAGTAAGATTCTTATCACGTCGTTTAGATTTTTCTCTGTAGCTGATAGAGATGGGAAGCCCTATAGAGTAACTTATCCCACTTTGGGCACTTCTTTTAGGATGGCATTAATGACTTCCTCTTGTTTATTGCTTGCCACTGGCTATGAGAAAGGCCCAAAAGAAGAGCACATGGCTTCCTGGCTAACATCAGATGAGAAAACTTCTGCAAGGTCATTTCCTGTGGCTAGGCCAAGATCTGATGATAAAACAAAGCAATATCCTGTAGATCTTATCCTATACAAGGTCTGCTTTAAAACATTTTTAAAGCACCATAAAGATTAGGATTAGCATTGTTTAATTTAGTATGTTTTACTTTTAAATTGGAGAGGACTCAGCTAATCTGTGGCAACTTGTTAACCTGAGTGAAATGTTTTGGACTATGTGTTCAGAATAACATTTCTTATGTCAAAAATATTTGTTTTCCCTATAAGGTTGGTTTGCCTCTGTTAAAATAGGTCTCATTTACTGGATCCTTTGGAAATTTACCATATTAGAAAGAAATAAGTTAGATGATTATCAGCGAACTAGTGTTCAACATGTTTCAGTTGGAGATCAGGGCATACAAGGAAAGCAGAACTTATTTTTCTCTATAATTTGTCAAGAATTGCTGTGGCAGGAAGAGCTCAGGCTGTAATTTTTAAGGGAAATTAAGAAGACAGATGACTAATGTGAGCTAGTTTCCAGGCATAGGGGACTATTAAAAAAGGGATAAAACCAGTCTTGGGTATATTTATCACTGTATATAAGGTATATATAAGTATTCTTTGATCGAAAACTTGGGCCTGCATTTTGTTCATTTCTTATTGAGTTTCCTAATCTTTCAATCTTAAGTTAAGATCTGTAGAGTACTAATGTTAGTCCTGTACACCACTAATGTTTTTATTTAGACCATCTTTGAAAAAAGTCCATCATAGAGTGAAAGTAGCAGGACACAGACATTTCCTACCACCACATACAGTGAGATGGACTTGTTTGCAATTAAATAAATATTCCCCCCCCCCCCCCCCCCCCCCCCCCCCCTTGTACTACTTGCTCCTTCTTTCTCCCATATTTATCTTCCTACTACTTCGTAAACAATATAGACAGAGCAT
>WUAM01000209.1:375251-393867 GCA_024336885.1 Actenoides hombroni
GTTTAACCCATAAGAACCCATAAGACATTTGCAAGGTTGTTTCAATTACTAAAGAATTAGAATATTTTAAGGTAGAATTTCTTTCCAGGCTGAGGGAGGTAGGAACAAAAAAACAAAATAAAATAAATAAATAAATGGAAAATATAAGTAAATAAAAACTAAATACTGGAAGCCTTGAATTTTATGTCTGTCCAACTAAAAAAAGACAACTATAGAGGAATTATTTGAAGGGGAAAAAAAAGCACTATCTTTGTGTTCAGTCTGCCTTTCCCTCCCTTTACCAGTGGCTGCATTTTTGGTTCCGCCATCCTTTGAATATCACTTTCTAGTCACACTGTGCTGTTTGGGAAGATACTCTGTTTTCCTCCCTTTCATATTTTTCATTTTCCCTTGTGATAAATGCAGAACTTTATCACATCTAAAAGTGCTTACGAAGTTCATGTGAAGTGTCACTGTGAATGACTGTGGTATGAATTTGTAAGGTGTTTGAATGGTATTGGTAATTATCATCTAGCTCAATACACTTAATCACATTCCTGAATTCAAGCATAAATGTGTTGTCTGTATTTATCCTTTACTTAAACATATTGCTTAATGAAACTGTACTTCAGAATAGGATGACAATTTGAATTGTTAGAGGAGGATTTGCTTCCACCTTGCTGTTATAAGGTAAGAATATCTATGATGATTTGCTTAATATAAGGATTTTAAGCATACTACAATACATTCTCCACTATTTCAAGATTTAAGAAAAATTCAAATACAATTTACTAAGGCACACATAATACTAAGGCATATCTGTGTGTGCAGCAGTGAAATCCATCATTCTCTTAACACTGCATGACTCTCAAAATTTCCAGCATTCAGGTGATGATAAGGAGGATCAAAGAGTGGTGTAAATTTCAGCAGGCAAACTTCAGCCTGATGATGGTTGCATAATTTAATGGGACAGAAAGTTTGGAAAAGTATTACTACATGTTCTGTAAAGTACTCCTGCAATATCATGTAAACAGAAAAGTGAAAAGATGTTTTAAAAGAGCTGTTATTTTACAGAAAAAGAGATTGAATATGAGTAAGACTTGATAGTTTTAACTCTGACAGAACATGTGAATAGGCAGTAGGGTATAAGAACTTACACAGGGAATTCTTGCTATTGGAAGAGCCTGAAGATAAAAGTGGGCTAAAAGAAGTTTTATTTCCAATTCAACTAGAAAGTAAGGAAAAAAACCTAGTTAAAGTGAGACTTGACAGAATTCTGATTAAAGAAGAATAGAAGGATATTTTCTATAATCTTCATGTCAGCTACAACAACAAAGGAAACATGCTGAAAAGCAGATAAAGAATAAAAAAGAAGCTTTTGATAAAGGCTCTGCTTTGAATAACTAGAAGGAAAAAGCAAGTGTAAAAGGAGGACCCTAGAGTCAAAATTATGAGATTACAGTATCAGAATTTCCAACAGAATCAGCAGAAAATAATAACAAACTTCTCTGGGAAGGAGCCACACTGAAATTAGTCTCTGATACTATGTTATACTCTTCACTGCCTTTGACTTTATGCATTTATACCTGCACACAGTGGGTATAAAGAACTAATAGAAACAGAAGTTAGCGGAAATTCTGATCTGTTGGCATTGCTACTGGTTTTGCATACAAGAAATTAGTCAGGGTTAAAGGCAAAGAGGTCTGAAGCACTACAGGGTGTAATTCAGTCTTGCTGACGATCCCAACTAGCACAATGAACCCCCTTTCTCACCTTTACATGATTGTCTGATCTATTTTCTATCTGTGAATATTCAAAATAATCTCTTAATTTTAAGGTGGATGCTCCCATGATCTTACACTTTCTGCACCCCCCAGCATTACTGGATACACTTCCTTACGGTTAATTAAGTAAAAGTGGGTGGCCAGCTGTATTCTGAAAATTGCTTTATAATGCTTTACACTGACAACTCTGAAGTACAGTTAGTCTCACCCATTGACTCTTTTCTTGGTTTTAAAATAAAAATAGGAAGGTCATTTTGGGAGAAAATATTTCCTGCTTGAATTTAGAGGTGAAGAAATAGAGCATAGGAGATATGAAATGATTCGGCTGAGATAACACAGAATTCCCTAAGAGAACCTAGGGTTAAGCCCAGATTTTCTGAAAACCAGTTGGGCACACACTAATTCATAGCTCCTGTGCTTCCCATAGTACTCCCAGACCTATGGAGTGTAGAACTGGGAGTGATACTGAAAAACATCAAGTTTTGGGTGGCAGGCACCAAGGGACAGAGCTCATTCACACACTGGCCAAGGTCCCTTTTTTATTCATATACTTACAGGGATTTTGCTCCTTTATAAACAAAATGGTGATAACATGACAAGTAGTAGAGTTTGGGGGGACAGGATAAAAGTGGCCTGTTGCCTAGAGATAGTATAAAGTAGGGCTGTTCACACTTCTACTACCGCACATGAACCCCCAGCAATCATGCAATACATAACATGGCTGTTTCACTACCAATTGGCATCAGCATCTGAGCTGCTAGGAAAGAAGTGCAGAGATGTTTAGTTGGGCTAGGTTACTGCTCCTATTATATCCCCTTCACAACTCTAAAAAGAGTAAGAAATCAAAGGACGCAGGACCTATGATAGGAGAAGGAGACATAATGCGCTAGACTGTACATAAGTCAATGTTTATATGCTTATAAAGGTATGCCAACAAAAAGAATTCTGCACAAAGAACATACGGAGTTTTGAAACAAAATATTCATACTACTGCATTTGTGCAAAATATGGATGAATCAGAGTTAAGAAAAACAGCTGCTGTAAAGGCTCAGTGAATTCTTTAGCTAGAGAGAAAAAGGAAGGAAGGACATGAATCATTCTGTAACTGGTTATGTTCAAAAGAACTTAAAGTTCATCAAGCTATTTGTTTCCTAAATTAGTACTTGCATGTCATTTTTTTATCTAAAACTGAATCAAATTCTGAAGTCAACATTCAACAAGAACAGTCTGCAAAACAGATTACCAAAGAATTAGAGAACAGTTGGGGCTTATCAATTTCTTCATTAATTGTACATAATAATATTTGCTGTGATATCTGGTGGGAAGCAAGTGGTTTCATTAATGCTACATGGCAATGCAGGTATTGGAAGAGTTAATAGACCTGAATAGAGAGGGAAATACAGATGTAATGGTGAAAGCCTTCATATTTAGGAAGAATACTGAGAAAACTTGGTTTATTTTCCTGAAATTGGGAATACATCCTACAGGGAAATGTTACAGAGTACCCACTGTTTAGATAACTGGAAAGATTGATAAAATATGTATGCTATAGAGAATAAGTAGATTAATATTGTGAAATTGAGCAGTTTGCTTTAGCAAATCTTAATCTCAGATTATCCAAATTTTATGAAGAGACATGTGGATTTCAGATTTGTCTAAATAAAATATTCTGGCAACATTACACAGGAGTATAGCAATATGTAAAGTTCTAAATACTATGCTAATGAAAAGAGACTTTTAATTTATGTCCTTTCCTTAAAGACAGATATGTAGGAAGCTATAAGACAAATATGATTTCAGTGATGCTCAAGGTATCTTGAGGAGTACAACCGTAAGAGGTTAGCATGTCTGGAAAGCAGTTAAGACTACTGTGATAATTCTGTCTGTTTCTATACTCGTAAAATAAACATGCCCAGAAATGTTCCTTGGCACTGAAGACTGCTGGCACAGAATGGCCTATGCCTAAGTGAGTAAACTCTTGCAACTTTGAAAAGGAGGAGGCTGCACATAAACTGCCAACAGGGAATAATCCCTGGAACAGCCCAACTCCTGCACCATACCTGGGAACTGTTCTGGATGATGCTCCTGGGCATGGACTGAAATCACACAAGGGAACATCATAACTATTTAATGGCACAGACAACAATTTTCCAGTGCCCAGGAAGCTTCTCAGGCTCTGTTCAATTTGCAAGTAATTCTATATAAAAAAAATATTTGGTATGGGAAGATGAACTACAGCTGTACAAGTGACTGTTTTGTATGACCACTGAACTGACCATTAAGCAAATCTGAATAGGATTGTCATTCTGCATTACATTTCAGTGTAATGGAAAATGTAAAGAAAAAGAAAACTTGATATAGTGCAAAAACTTTGCATTAAAAAAAACTTGATTCATTCCATTAAAAACTACTGGATTTATTTAATTCCTTGTTTTATTTATTTCTCTTGTAATGAGAGCAGGGGAAATGAAGAGTGAGTTACAAATTTGGTGGAAGATGGATTTCTCCATAGTACTGCAGTGTATTGGATACTTATATGAAGGGAAGAAAACTAATGCTTCCACAAAAGTACATTAACATTCATCCTATAAAGTATCCTAGAGGTAGGTGTGATAACCTGGGCTGCCTGTCTCCACAGTTGTGTCCTGAATTTCATTCCTGAACTTGGAGGTCTTCCAAAATGCTTTTTTCTCAGTTTCTATTCTTTCACTTTTTATGAATACTTGGAATAAGGAAAGAAAGGGGCAGCTGAGAAAATTATTACCGACCCAAACAATATAGGATACAATGGGGAGGTGGTATCTGGGTTCTGTAATATAGTCTCATGAACATTCAAATGTTTGATAAAGGATACACAGCGACTCACTTCTCAGAACATATAATTTTCTGACAGTCAAGAAAGGAGTCAGAAGCTACAAATTAGATTCATCTCAGACATGAAAGGGATCTAATACCTCGCTCCTCACTATATTAATCTTCTGCCAAGAGGCCCTACTGGACAAAATGCACTTACTGCACAATCATTATTTTTGCTAAACCATTAATGAAGCTTCTTTGGAACTTATCTCACAAATTATCCTGAAGTCATAAAGCCTGTGTTGCTCAAATTTGTGTGTTTTCTCCATTGTTGGAAAATAATAAAATTGCCAAGTTGTCCAGCTCTTGTAAGCAGTAGAGTTAATTTATATCAGACCATTGGAAGAAAAGGTAAGATAAACTACAAAATAGCAGCAGTACTTCTCTATGTACAGCGATGCATAAAAACATTACAAAATGAGGAACTATGGAAAATAGTTCCTACCTTACCTTTAATGATCAAGAAATCAGTCAGGACTACAAAACCTAATTAATTTCATTAGGTGTACCTTGCTTATGTAGTTGGCTTATAAACTGGGAGAACTGCTGTTGTAGGGCCTAACTGCTCTCTTTAGAAACTATGCAACTACTTACATTCTCTATTTTCCCCTTAGTTTCCATATTAGAATTTTGAAGAGTTTTTCTCTCCAAAGTCAAAAATCCTGCCATATTTGGTTTCAGAAGTATGTGCCCTTGAACTATTTAAAAATTCACTATTTTCATTAGAGGAAGAGACCAGTCAATTTATTTCTACCCTTTCTAGTAGCACAGGCTGTATCACTGAGGATAAGCTAGGAATGTGGAATTAGTTAGCATAAAATAATAATAAAGGAAAACTATATATGACAGTCAACAGAGAGAGAAGTGGATAAAAATATCAGCAGTTTAGCAAATAAAGGTAACTTTTCTCGATAAGTTACATTAGTTAGGTTTAGGAAAAGTTAACAATTTCAGAGGTGTGTAAAACAGATAAGTTGGGATTTTATACACACAAGAAGTGGAAGAAACAGCCTTCGTGCCAATAAGACAATCTAAGCAGGGTAAAAATTATGCTGTAGGCAAGATATCTTGATATCTGATTATTTTAGATAAGATATATTATAGTGAGATAACCAACAAAGACTTTGAGACCCTGACTGTATTCTTCTGTCTTTTAACCTTTGCTCATAAAGAGAAGACTTCTATCTGCAAATGTCAAAACCTTCTTGAAGCTCTGTCTCTGAATTTAGTAAAGTCTAAGTTACATTAGACAAGCATTTGAGACATTTGAGAATCAGTCAGGCTACAACACCTGGTATAGAAACTGAGTCCTGAGAAAGTCCATGGCATGGCATAGAATGATGACCAGAAGTTTGAGTCAAGTTTCTTAAAATGTCTAGGATATGTATAAACTGCATTCTGAGGCATCTGTCTGTGGAGT
Organism: Actenoides hombroni; assembly: GCA_024336885.1. NCBI lineage: Eukaryota > Metazoa > Chordata > Aves > Coraciiformes > Alcedinidae > Actenoides > Actenoides hombroni. The sequence continues at coordinate 381,291 of WUAM01000209.1, forward strand.
CATTTCACAGGCAGTGAAATAGGAACATGTTTGAATCCAAATTTTCTAGCTATCAATGTAAGAAATGAACAAATAAAAATGAAGCCAAACAGAAAAGGATTTGGGGCAGCTGTTTGGCTGAACATGGTGCGGTTCTAACAGCAAATGACTCTCTAATCCCAGAGTGAATGTCTGTTTAATAGAGCAGTGCAATACCCACTTTTTATGGCTATATCAGTGAGGATAAGCCAGCAATGTGGAATTAAGTCTGAAGTCAACTTTGTTGTGATTTGAAAGGTGTCTGGCACAGAAGTGGCAGTTCTAGATATAAATGGCTCATCAACAACTGAGTGCGGTTATGTCTTATTGAAGAATAAAAAGTTACTAGTATGTAAAAAAATTGCTATACTAAGTTTCTACAGAAAAGAGCTGTGCTACCTACCTATTTATCTATTGTTATCACTCCTACCTATTTATCCAGTGTTTTATCACTATAGTATCTCAGGTGTGTCTGTGAAATTAAACATGGAAATAAAACACAGATTTTGTGATCTTCCTTCCAAAATAATCAGCACAAGTAAATAAGGATTTAAGTGCTTAATTGTCCTCTGTATCTTTGATTACTACTTACTGCATTTATAATAAAACACCTTAGGAATGTGATGTATTTGATAGAACTACATGAGATGGACTTTGCATTAAGGTCTTAAAACAGTCCAGGCAGTGGTCCTTTTTGTATTGACTGTGATATCTATGCTTTGGTCAAGCTGTGTTGTAAAACTGGTTACCAGAGAAACCTGCAGCATGGATAATGAACAGTGTTTCTAAGTTCTAGAAGACACAGCAACAACTCTGGCAAGGGAACCAATAGCTATTGAATTCAATCTAAAATTCTGAAAGGCAAATGATATGGTAAGAAACACAAATATACAAGTAGTGTGCATCATGTGGCTTGAATAAATCATGGCGGTTATATCTAGTCTATCTCTAGATTAAGAAACCTCAAAATACTTCCCTGTCTTCAGGTCCAGAATTTCATAGAAATTATTTCAACAGAAAGATTAAAATTTCATAGTAATGAGAATTGTAGCAATCTTCTGCCAATTTTCTAGAAATGATTTAAATTTTTGTTACCTTGCCTTGCATTTCTTAAAAATCTGCATCAGTTATGAGCATAAGTGTTGTCCACATGTTTTTCTGAGTTATTCATGAAAACAAAGCAAGGCATACATAAGTAAACATGTGTGATCAATGCTGCAGCTGTAAGAAAACTGTCTAGTTTCTGTATGAAAGCAGAATTCAAATTCAGCTGGGTAGACATCAAATCTATTTATGGTAGGATAGGGATAGTTTTATTCTCTAGCTTGGGGCTGATGAGAACACCAGTGAGCAGATAAGAGGACACTAAGGAAGGAGGTGTGGAGAAAGGAAACTAGAGGAATGAAGCTTATATGACAAAGTTCTACTAGTGCAGGAAAATCTTAGGTGTTTTCCCTGAAAAAGTATTCCACTCAGGCAGTATGTGTCTATTTTAAGATAGCAGCTTTGAATGATTCAAGAGGTTGATTCTACTCTATCAGGTCCTACATTGTATCTAGTGAATAGGCTGGTTTTGCTCTGACATGTCATGTGCCTCTGAGAGCTACTGCACTTTCACTTGAGTGCTGTTCAGAGACTGAAGTTTTTAGGTTTATTTGTATTAGTCATAGGAATTGTGCCAAACCATCTGTACTCAAGGGGAACTACAGAAATTCCACAATCCTATCCAAAAATGCAGAAAGGCTCTTTATTCATGTATCAATCTCAGTGAAAACTTAGTTCATCTGGCTGCAGGCTAACTTTCAATAAACACATGTTAAGAGCTACAGATCATCTATGCTCCTTAACAGTGCTTTTAATGCACTATTATGTATATTATAGCGGTATGTACATCTTTACCATTATGTATTTTTAAATGTTATCTTCAGGCTCACTGAAGCTTATATTGTCTTCTAAACAGAACTGCCATGACACTTGATAATATTTATTGCTATGATCTTGTGAAACTTCTATCATCAAACAATATCATCACTGGGGCTACTCTGGTTTGAGAAAATGCTTTGTTCATTAAGCACTTCTGTGCCACTTCCTTTTCTTGCTTTACTCTCATCAGGCTTGCTATGCTTACAAAATTCTCAATTATTGAATGCTAATTTCCTAACAGTTTCTGGCAATTCATGTATTCAAATTAGCTTGTCAAATTAAGACCGAGCATCTTGGAATGGTTTTTGAAGAAGTTGGGTGTGAAGCAATTTTCTGCTCAATAAAGTATAGATCTAGTTATTGTATCATTCTTATTAGTAATGTATCAGGGTTGACAAATGTACACATTCATTCTTGATAGATTTGTTGCATGTGATTAAAGAGATCAATTGCTGTCTCAATACAACTTTTAAAAGTGAAGAAAAACAAGGTACATTTCAGTCAGAGCAAACTCTAACAAAGGGCCAGAATTACTATTACTCAGATTTTCAACATTACTACTCCATAATTGACAGAAAACCAGTATACAAGTTAGAAAAATAGTACCGACATTAGTTTTCATATATCACAAGGGTAAATTTGACCTAATTCAACAATCTTCTTGTTAAGACCCAGGTGTTAGGACTCTACCATGTTTTCATATAAAACCACTCCAGTGTAAAGAACTGCTGTAGTGGAATACAAATTATATAGACAGGCAGAATCTGGACACAGTGCTTTTGCTTTGTCTGAAGTAGTAGTATGATCATGATCAACATATTCATTAAGTTATACACATTGATAGAATGCAATATACATTAGAGAATGCACTGTATTATAAGCCTGTAGCCTGTCTAAAGCATTTAAAATGAGATTTTCCTTGTCATTTGTATATGAATCCATTACACTGATTGGATTATATATGCTCCCTCTGGTGGTGTACTTATTCCATACAAATGCCTGGGTTTTATTTTTTTTTATTTGTAATTCAATGGCTAAGATATTGTGGTGAACTTTGCAATAGCAGCACACTACTGTCAGTTAAATAGTGTTCGATAAAAGCAGCCAAAGTATAAACCAGCAAGCCTTCTCCCCATCTTTTAATTTTGAATTGAAATATGTAACATCCTTAAAGGAAACAAACAAGGAAAATCAAACCCTCAAATATTTAAAATCAGGAAGTATTTAAAAGTGAACATTTGAATCAACTTAGTGGCCTTTTGTGATGGAGGGTCTACATTAGTGGTCAAGGGAAGAGCTATGAATGTTGTCTATCTTGACTTTTCTAAAGCCTTTGACTCAGTCTCCCACAACATCCTTCTCTCTAAATTGGAGAAATATGGATTTGATAGAGTGGCCTGTTCGGTGGATAACAATTTGGCCATGCTATGGCTGAGAGTTGGGGTTGTTCAGCCTGGAGAAGAGAAGGCTCCAGAGAGACCTTATTGCAGTCTTTCAGTACATAAAGCAGGACTCTAAGAGAGAGGGGGACAGTCTTCTAGCAGGGCCTGTTGCAACAGGACAAGGGGTAATGGTTTTAAACTGAAATAGAGTAGAGTAGGCTAGATATAAGGAAGACGTTTTTTACAATGAAGGTGATGAAACAGTGGAACAGGTTGCCCAGAGAGGTGGTAGATGCCTCATCCCTGGAAACATTCAAAGTCAGGTTGTCTTTCTATGCTTATTTCTGAACTCACTGAAATACCAGTATTACTTCACTGCCGGAACCTGAGACTTTCCTCAAGTTCATCAAAACAAAACCATCAATATCTACAGAATCTGAACATAAATATTTTCAATACTTTGTACAAAGGAGGCTTTTAAAAATTCCTCGATCATTTAAGCATCATATTTCCACCCTATTTCAATGCCAGCTCTTCTAAAGTTAAGAAACACAATTTATTTCTTGGGCAATTAACTTCAAATATTTCCAGGGGAACTCACTATTTCAGTAATGTGAGCAAGTTGTACAAATTGAACCTATAAAATAACAGCAAATTTGCCTTAAATCTTCCAAAAATTCTTCTAGAAAGTGACATCTCTAACATGCAGGCTATACCAAGTGCGTAGAGTTTATAAACATTTTCAAAAACATGAAAAGATGATATAAATAGATCTAACATCAATTAATTCTCCTAGCTTTTATATGCTGGGAAGTCAGAGATAATGAAGAACAAATAATATAAGCTTCAGCCACAGATGACGACTACAAGACAGATGCTAAATTTCTCTGGCATTTTATAAAAATATATCTTCTGTAGGAGAAAGCTCTGATACCATCTTAGCTTACATATTTATAGTTAGTCTCTTTTACTTATGGAACAGTTTTACTTATGGAACAGTTATGGAACATACATACTTAAAAATAAATAAAAACTTGCTCCTTGGAGGATCCTCCATCTGCTGAAGTCAAAAGAAAATTATGTGCCTTTGCTTTAGACATGATGAAACTGTATGACATAAGTCATGTAAGATCTCGGAGTGGATAGTTTGATGATCTCTTATGAAAAGGGAAACTGTGATTTAAGCTTGTAGAGAGTGAGAGGAACAGAAATTTTTCTCTGAATCACCTACGATAACCCACCTCTCCAAAGACTGCAGTGTTTGCACAGCAGCTGGGCTGAACTTATAGATAGCAAACAACCCATTGTTGTAGAATAAAGTTATTTTCATTCTAACACAGATTGCCCACATGAGGGAGTACAGTTATTCTGCAATGGCTCTGTTGGTCAATTTTCCTTGTGCAGTTATAGGTTTTATACAAACCTTCTGGTCTTCCATCGACTCTATTAATTGTGTGAATGATTCAATATACGTTTAAAACTTTATGCAAGGAAAAAAACCCAGAAGATGCTTTTCTTGGTAGTAATGTTGCTCTGGCTAAATGAGGTCATAACTTGTGGGGGAAAAGGGTTGTAGAATTGGTATAGAATTTTGTTTCCTTCTGGATACGCATGTGCTTGTCGCCTACATAGTATTCTGTCTCTGTGGGAGATCTCACTTTTAGAGTACCAAAGTGCCACTGCTGCTCTACAGGAGGAATATCACTGTCTGTTATAGCCATAACTGATCCTCACTGCTCCCTAACATTCTCCTCACTAGTAAAGAGGCATTCTCCCTCTGAAGAAACTGGAGCACTAGATCACTCAATAGATTATTGCCATCCTGGAAACCTGTCACTATCAGTTCAAACCCTTCTGCACCAAAGGCTAATTGCCTTCTCCAGCAAAGGCTAATTGCCTTCCCCATCCTGGGCTTTACCTACAGCCAAGAGAATCATCTTTTGGTTTCTCACCTCCTGGAACAGTGTGTCCAGTCAGCTTTGCAAAGCAGAAGCACTACTCAGGCTTTACTGCTAAGCATATGCTTCTGCTTACTTCAAAAACCCCTATGAGGACTCATTTGAATGTGGACAGTAAATATGAAGTTTCTTTGTACTTTAGGCACTTGTGAAATGTCCAAGTTAGTTCTTCATGTAATACTATGCCCTTTTTTTATCCAAGTAGAGTAGCAGAACAATGTATATCACAACAGGAGATAAAAGTCTAGATTGATTTACAAGGCTGGTGACTGATGAGCAGTGACACCCAGAAAAAGCTGAAGCACTGTGATGAAAGAACTCATAACTTTCTATCCTTTATGATTTTTAACTAGGACAGTTAGGTTTTCTTGTTGAGCAAGTGCTTCTTTATCACATGCAAAAAGAACATTTTAACACAGAAAATTTATTTTTGATGGAAGCAAACCTGCAATGTGGTACTAAAAGGAAATGATTCCAAGCACTCTCCTGTGATGCAGATATCTTCACTGAGAAAGTAATAAGATTTTTTTTTTGTATCTCCCTATAATGAATAAACATGCTGAGGAATAGCAAGGTAAAAGAAGAGAGGCATTCGACTAGAAGGCAGATGAGAGTATCCAGAACTGGTAGGGAGCACAAAATTACACAGAATTATCATTGAGGCTGGAATAGACCTCCGAGATCATCAAGTCCAGCCTAAGACCTAACACCATGACACCTAGCTAGACCATGTCAAAATTGTCAAAGCTGAGACAGGAATGAGTCCTGATCACACTGATAACATACCCTAAGTAAATAAATGCTCAGTCTTCACATTCTGGCAATTAAGATGCCTCTTTTCACAAAAAATGTATCCACTTATTAGATCAGATCTGTTTCTGTGTGGAACTGAATTAGCTGAAATAAGCTGCTCATTCCAGAAGCTGGAGGAAAGTGGATAAGAAACGCAATGGAGCCTGAGGTAGACATCATCACTAAAGCTATATTTCTGGAGGAAATAAATTTAAAAAAAATCTAGCATAAAATGAAGATGTACAGGGGACTGGACCATAGCCTCAGAGGTTTTCAAAACCCAACTGAACAAAGTCATGAACAAACTGGTCTGATCTCACAGCTGGCCCTGCTTTGAGCAGGAGGTTAGACTAGATGACCTTTAGTGGATCATTCCAGTCTGAACTATTTTATGATTCCATACACAATTCTCCATTTCCTTAAACTTGACTGAATATCACTCATCTTTATAGATGCAAATTGGATGTTATGACTGTTTTTAAACTACTGAAATTCCTATGTGGAGGCATAATCTTAGTTTGCTTTTCTGGATCCATCATTTTTTTAAGGAATCTACTCCAGTTCCTGCTTTTGCTGCTAGTCAAAAATGTCCAAACACAGCCTTCATGAAATGACAGTCTCAGTACTGTCAGTAATGGGCTAATTAACAGCAATGAAACTCTTCAGTCTATCTGCTGCAGCTTGTCAAAGGCACAACCAGCTGTTTTTGGGAAACAGTGCAAGACCACCTCATAGCAGGTTCATCTTTGATTGCAGTGTGATCTTCATAGGCAAAATGAAAAGAAAGATTTATTTTTATTTTTTTTTTTACACAAAATTCAATTGAATAGAAATAGGTGTGTTGAGACTGTATATTTTTCAGCAGTAAGTTACACCTTGCCAGTTGTGAAGGGGCAGCCACAAATTCACTTAAATATGTGGAAGGGTACACTGTGTGATTACATGCCTGGTGTTGCTTCCTGTTAAAGGTGAAAGATAAAACTCTTCTAGTTCTGCACAGTCAATTTGTGCTTCAGTGAACAAAATAGATTTACCAGCAGTTCCAGAACTCAAGAACTCAGTTCCTCAGATACTACAGAAAAATAAAAAGGACCTCAAGAATTTTGCCAGTTCTTCATAAGAGGTCTGAACTTTACCATGCAATTGAGTTTATCCAAACAGAAATGAGAACACTGACCATGAAGCAACAGACCTTGCTCAAACCAAACACAACAGAAACTCAGTGTTACAACACTTATTAATGGAAGGAGAATCAAGCAATGCTTGAGAGCAATAAATTGGCTAAAGCAAGCAAGATCTGTTCATACTTGCTTGGAACAGTTTTCTACAAGTATCCTTACTCTTGGTATGTTGTGACTTTTTAAATTACTACAGGAGTTGAAGCTTAAGAAAACATAACAAAAGTGACCCCAAGTTCCTAATTCCATTCCAGGTTCATCAGCTATTTATTGTTTCTGCACCACGATATGAAATTATTGCACTATTTTACAATGCTAATAACCTTTTCTCCTTTCATCATGCATTCATCTTATACATAACATTTCTGAACCTAATCACTAGGGTTGAAAAACAACAATAAATATCCATTATGATACTGTACTTTGTGTTAGAGAACTGGTGTTAAATAAATTCTTGCTGTGAAAGTCAGTGAAGGTGTGTGGGTGAAGACCTTTTTGGAAAAGCTACAAATTCAGTTTCCATTTTGCTGTCTGTACTTCAGCTGCTCCCCAGTCTAAATTGCTCCCATTACTGACTTGAATGTCCTCGTCGAGGTGGCAGTGAGAGCCTGAGAAGGTACCCACCTGCAGACCCACTAAGTGTAATGAGAGGTTAAAAGAGAAAATACTCTCACTCTTTGGATGTGTTCGTCTCCCTACTGTTAAGAGAAATAGTATGTCTTTATAGGTATGTTACCACTTCACATCTCCATGTGGTTATTTTTGATGAAGCCAGGGATATAAGTGATTTATACTTCTTATTCTCCTTAAAAAGGATTTTAAAGTAGGGTTAAGGAAATAGGAACAAGGGATTAACTCCTAAAACAACTGTTTTGACAAGTCTTGCCTAATTTCTTTGCTGAAGTGAAACGAGACAATGATGTGTTGGTACTGATTGAAATTGAAGTTTATGTTCATGTGAATGCATGTATATAAGATCTAATTATAGCAAACCTTTGTGCTGAATAACCTACAGGCAATGTTTTTGGATATCCTTTGAGCATAGCTGCATATCCGTGCAAAAGAGAAAAATTCTTTTCTTTACCTTAGGAGTTTACTGCACCAGCTGCAGTTGAAACCAATCTGGGCAGTGACACAGGAACTACAGCTGGTAAACTGGAGACAAGCTGGGACACAGATAAACAAACAAACAATTATGATATTAGTCTCACAAATAATTCTCATAAAAAGCACAAAAGAAGAATACATCTTCTGATAATATATATTTACTGATTCAACAACTTCACGTATGTCAAACACAAGACACTAAACCCAGCCTATTGCAAGGCATTGCACAACTACGTGCACAAAGGTACATTTTATCTGTAGGAGTCCATTTGTATTCCATTTGTAAATGTATTTATACTCCCACATCTGTTCATTCAGCTTCATTGCTAAATTTTTATCTTTTTGCTTCATATTAAGTATTTCCTTAAATTGCTTTCTTCCCTGGCTCCAGTGTTCCTTGGTGTTGCTAACATTCAGACATAAGCATGTAAGATGACTGGCAGAAAAGTGTGCAAAAACCATAATTGGATTAGGAAAGAGAAAAACAGCTGTTTCCATTTTTTAAATAGTTGTACAGCTGGCAGTTTAAACCCAGAGATTTCTAAACAATGTAGTTTTACCTTGGACAAAAGAGGCAGATGAACTGCAAAATGTGTTCGGGGATATTCCTTTGCTATATGAAGCACACTACACAGAAGAATTTGTGTTTGCCTTGCAAGCATGAAAACTGTCCTTTTTTTTCTTGAAGAATTAAATTTAAATGCAATATAATAATTCTGAAAAAATTATTTGGCACAAATGTCATTCAAAGCCTACTGGGAGCTATATACCTATAAACTAACTTGAGATACATGAGGATGAACTGGATAATGCATCATCCACCTGGGAATAAATCTGAGAGAGGATAAATGAATCTGTCCATGACTCCAAGCTCATGGATAAACAAAAACTTTTAAAATTGTGTGTGTGTTGCTGGGAGGGGGAGGGAGACAGTTCCCAGATCTGGTTCCTGCTCATGTTGTGCTTTACTTACTTGGAAGAGGTATCATTTCAACAGCTGAGAGATTGGTAATCTTTGACATCTGTAGCTCCACCCTGTGGTACTCATAAATAGTTCTTCTACGGACATCTACAAGGAAAGAAAAATAAAAATATTTCCACACTTTACTGTTTTACAGCCTGTATGTAGATTGTGAAAAATAATGGAAATAATGATTGCTCACTGTTCTTAAGGTGCACATATGGCACCAATTTTCCTCAAGAATGCATTTTTAACTTTAGACATCATGAAGGAATATGTAAAAGGTATAGACAGAATTTTTCGCTTGAGGAACCATCAGAGCTGACAGAATAAATACCTATTTCTGGTAAAGGATTATGAAAACGCTGAGTGTGCTCTCAAGCATCTTAGTCATTCATTTAGGCAGAAATTCTAGAAAGTGTGCTGTCAAACATTTTAGGGTATATTTCAGATGCTTACTTTCCTAAGACATTTCTCAGCTTACAGACTTGAGAAATGTTTTCTGTGTTCACTTTGTCAGTTGTCGAGATGTGAGAACAAAACTGATTTCATTGCTTAATCAAATGTGTTAGCTACAAGCTAGCTCACATCTAAATGCACTAGAATATTTTTTCTTATTATAACATTAAAGAAGATAAGTCTTCCTAAACAGCCAATGTTATACATAGTATTTACACAAGCTGACTGCACCTAAGTTTCTCAAAGCAGAAGTTCAATATAGTCAATGCACTGTTGTTATGGGCTTTGAACACACAGACAACTGTAAGACCCAAGCACAAACTAAGTGTGAAAAAAATCACATAACTGTTTGTTTCCAGATCAATATCCTATCATATATTCTGAATATTCCAGATTTTAAGTTCACAGCTGCAATGCAGACTGGTGAATATGTGAATTAAAAGCACAGCCTTTACTGCCAATCTGACACAATAACGATGAGTTCCTGGTGTGCTGGATTCAAATTTAAAGTCCTTTTTGAAGGCCTGCTAAACTAATTGAAATCAATGTTAAATACAACCACTGACCCCGTGGAATCACGCCAGAGAGGAATAAAGGGTTACATACAAAGGATTAACAGGTTACTCTGGTCAATGGCTGGTCTGTGTCTACATGCAACAGAAGAAAAGGAATTGCAGACAGCCAAGACCCAAAATCTTTGGCAGTCTCCTGTGGTGCCATCTATGTATGGATTAGGGCATACCTTGTTTCTTGATATAAAGGCTGTGTTTCCATTACTTGAAGTCGGCTCATGTATTGTTAAGCAATCACATAGCACCAAATCCAAAGTGTTTTTTCACAGTCTCCTGTTATGAGGGATGTTGTAGCCATTTTTTCAGAGAGAAAATGGAACCTCAACTAAAATCAATCAATCAATACTAATTTTAAAGGGAAGAGAGAAAGTGCACTAAGGTGTCCTGTGACTAAGGTGCCTCTTGGCTCAAGCAGACAAGGCTTTCTAAGAAAAGAGGGTGGCCAACCTCTAAAAGCACAAGTGTGGGAATCTCCCTTACACGACATAGAAAATAACCATCAACCTATTGGTGTCAGTTGGAATAAACAGGTGAATCTCTGAGGAGGGATGAGGTGGCAGAAGCAGAGCCATGCTGGATGGACTAACTCTCTCCTACATCTGTCAGGGTCACTGCAGGGGAAGCAGCTTCTCTGCTTTCTCCCACTGCATAAGGTTCCAGACACAGGTGGGCAATGTCTGGATTTCGGACAATAATATTTCTATTTAGTGCCAAGTTGACACCTTTGCCAAGCAGTCCTTCTTGCCATTTATTTGAAGCTGACTTTGCTATGTCTTCATCCCAGAAGTAGTGGACTTCTCTTTTGGTATGAAATGCACCTATAATTGAGCTAGTTTCCTTTTTTACTCGCAGAGTGACTCTGACTAGTTAAAACACAGATAGGGGGATCTGCCAAAAGTTTACCCCAAGAAATGCATTAGCCATGTCCTTCAAACCCAGTGGACGGAAACAGTTTTCAAGACAAAGCTAATCACGTGCTAGGGTGGGGAAAATTTCTTGCCAACAGCAAAAGACTTATGTTCCAAGGATGGTAAGTCCCATAAAAGCACCTGCCAAATCGGAGTGATCAGGAAATGCATCTGAAATGAACTCCTGCCAATGCTGAAGGCTGTAATTTGTTTCCACAGAAATCTGTACCCTTCTGTCCAAAAAAATAAGCAAATGAATACATAAATTAAAATGGTGGATGCTGACACTTTAATTGAACTCCATTTCATCTCATCAGTAGTAGTACAGACTGGTATGCCCCAAATCTGTTTAGTCCGAACCTTTCCAAGCAGACTCCTCACAGGGCTTACAAGAAATAAGGAGCTTCTGTCTTTCAAAAAATCCAGTAAGAATCAGTGACTCAGGTCACAGGCACTTTTATTTCACCCATTGCATGACATTTGTAAAAACCACTGATTTTAAGAGAATTAAATTTGTTATTAAAAAAATAATCTCTAATCACATATATTTCAGCATGACTGTTGATTCTGTTAAATCCCACTGCAGAGTAGACGCAGGTTGGATCTTTTTTTCTTCAGGAAGAAGACTGTACCAACCACAAGCAGTGAGTTTGCATATGAGGGATCTATCTACTGTAAGAAATCTAAGCACAGAGAGGTATTTGCGTAGTCACCTTCTAACAGTTTTGTATATACTTGAAGGCAGGTGGTTGGAAACACAAGTGTTCAAATTTTATCTGCCTGGCCAGGTTGTAAAAACATGCAGATGTAGATTCATTTGGAAGTCTGACTTGAAATGTGCCATGTTTAGCTCCTTGAGATGTACTTTTTCCTCCCTATTTAAAATGCTGATCCTGTATCCCCTTAACAAAACAGGGTAGAAAAGTTAAACTCAAAAGGATAAACAGAAAAATGAATACTCTCCCCTGACACTTTCCTTCTCAGCCTCTCTCCACACATTCCTGCTCCAGCCCAAGACACACAGCTGTCTTTCACTCAGGTGGAACTCGTTCTTCTTTCTCTTATGCTGCCTATTTAACTCTTTTACAAACAAGTGCAGAATCACAAAAAGCTTATGAACCTATATACTTCAGTATGCACCTTAACTTGACAAGGACTAGAGAAATAATTTGATATCAGTATCATGTGCAGGTATTTTGCTGAAAAGAGGCATTACATCAGGTCTAACAGGAAGGGAGGAAAGGAAAAGGACTTTCTGCAAGCCTGTATACTTGTGAAGTACCATTCCTGGTTCTGAATTTCAGAAAATATACATATAT
>WUAM01000209.1:393967-418329 GCA_024336885.1 Actenoides hombroni
TTATGCCAGCCTGTATGCTTAGGAATTTCCATTGCTGGTTATTAAATTAAATAAATATACATATATATATATATATATATATCTCCTTCTCCTAGTCAGGAAAATATTTTACTTTTCTGTAGATCTGAGTATTCTAAACACCCTTTTTAACTGAATGATGTAACTTGTATTTTTTTTTTCAAGAACAGATTCTGGTTTTTAGATTTGATTTAGTTTACAGCATGGCCCAAACTGTTCTTTGGATAGTTTCTGTGGCATATACATGTATTATCTTTGAATAGATGGCCCTTTGGTACAACCCCAGCAGAAAAAGATGAAGAAAACACCAGCTACTTGTGGTAAGTAGGTTCCTTAGTGACCTAGAAAGATAACGAGAGGAGTCAGAAGATCAGCTGAAAAAATCATTTGAGGGATTAAGCAATGGATTGGTAAATTATAGATGTACAAGATCCTGGTGTGACCAAACATTTCTATGTAGTTTATCACAGTAGTTTTAAAATAAATAATGTCGTATAAATATTCTATGAAACAGAACTGCCAGAGTTAACTAAATGTACTAGATAGGGAGAGTGCTCTGGAGGTGGAGCAGTGACAGAAGAACACCAGTGACTTCCTAATACACCTCAAGGGTCAGTAGCTACTAATAAACCATTATAAATATGTGTCCAACAGATGCACAATCTCTCTAGTACTTCTCCACCACATAATTGCTTTTCTTCATACAGCATTCGTCAGCTAAAACCTGCAATATTGGAGGAGCCAGTCTGATTTTTTAAATTATATGTTCACACAAATAAAAATCTTTCTCAAGAAAGATTTCTAGGGAATTGAGACTGGCCATATACCCAGCAAAAACTGCTAAACAAGGCCATATGTATTCATACAACCACACTTTTAGTTTTAAGTCTCACTGATAGAGAAAATGCAAATGGTAAGAGTGTGCATTTGATTATGCAGAAGTCAATTTGAAGCAAACAATTTATGAAACATAACCAGTTTACACTGCAAGCAATTTGTGAAAAACATAAGGGATACAGATAGGTGGGGCATGGCTGCTGTATTAGTCAGCCATTGGTTTTGCTTGACAGGGACTTTGTTTAGCACCACTGGCAGAATAAAACCTTCAGGCAAACATATATACTTTGCCAGCCTGGTATGTCTGACTGCCATCACCACAAGAGGTAAGGGAATCAGAATGTCAAAGCAATCTTTGTGGTTTGTTTTTAAGAGCTTCATATTGCTAAGCTTACCGATATTAACTAATTCCCAAGGCAATGACACTGGGAACAAACGTGACTGTAGTCAGACCACCACCACAATTGCTCTTGGTCATTAACTATTACACGTCTGAATCTAGATAAAAATTCAGATTTCCTGATTGTATTAATTTTATCATTCTCTTCAAAGTTACTAAAAATAATCCTTTAAAACCTGGAAACTGCACCTCAAGTACATTTAATCTGCAAATAAGCAAACCAGTGATTTAGGCTCTGAAAATACCTGCTTTGTGAACAATGTAGAAAAAACTGTTCTGCACCAATGCTTTGTGCCTACCACACATCATTTACTTTGAAACTCTGCATGTCCTTTCAGATTTACCCCATTTCTTGATGCCTGCTGAGCTGCTCTTAGCACAATATCTAGGCGTGAAAAACATGCTTTTTCCCCTTAAGCCACCATGCACCGAACCACCTAATTCTGAGATTGGCCGACGGCCAGTAAAGGTTTTGGCTAAAATGAGAACATTTTAAACTTTGATCACCTTGTACCAGCCCCTGAAGTGCTGTTATGCCACCAAAGATTGGCCGCATGCCTATCTCTTTTCCTCACTGCTCCTGAATTGGCCATTTAGCGCCAAGGAACCCAGCTGCCCAGCTAAACCCTTTTGGGCTAGCAGGGAAACATGCAGGGCTGGAAGAATTGGCACTCTGTAGAATCAGTTACTAGTGGAAAGCGAGACTAAATACTGCAAATTTAGAGCCAGAAGTAAATGACAACATTACCAGTAAGTTAGAAACAAACCAGACTTTGTGATTTCCCAGATGGTGCTGCACCTTTATACAATAAGTATCACAGCATAAACTGCTAGTCTTCTTTTACCTTTCAGGAAGGTAATGCTAAGGTTCTTTCAGGGGCCTCACTGCTGTAAACAAACTGGAGAGCTATCTTCAGCAAACAGTTCAAACACGCAGAGTTGTCACTTAATTATATGCTTGAGTTACACTACATATTGAGAGATACTAATTGCACTGGAACTGGAATATTACGAACACATAGCTCATTTACGATTACATTTGTATACACAGTGCCATTAAGCAATTTCAGTGTCATTAAATGTTCAGTTGTCAAGGTATGGCTTTCCTAAAAGTGCTGTACCTGGTACAGTAGAGATCAAGATTATGGAGAAGTATTTCTCATCGGGGAGAAAATCCTAGCCCTTATCTGTTACGGCAGGAGTAGTGTAGACCACTTAAATCTGCCACTCTCTCATTTTACCAGTGTATTTCATGCTTTCGTGGAAAACAAAGCACAATCTGGGCAAGCTCACTGGTGGGCTTTTTCATTGCTAAAATAAAATTGTCAGTTTCAGGAAATGCTTTTTTGTTTCTCATCCATACACCATAAAAATCTAATTGAAAGACAAAAGGGAAAACACTGTAACAAAGGAGAGAAATGTAGTAACCCTGAAGGAAAGACAGAAAGGAAAAAAGATGTTCATGAAGTTAGAGAGAGATCATGGGAGTCTGCAGAAGGGAGAGCAAAGGAGACCACAGATGACTGAAAGAAGGACCACTAAGATAAAACCAAGGACGGTTGAGAAAAAACAAGAAATAAGAGGGAACAGGGAAGAGAATGTGGTTGCAATGGGCCAGGGACAAGGCTCTTGATGCAGTGAAGGTGCTGAAAAAAATGGAAGAGAGCCTTGCTGGAGGAAAATGTAAAGCTATCCGTCAGCTTTGTCTTCACCAATCACATGTTGTCTATCTAGAAGACAGCCATTGTACGTTCTTAGCGTCTTTGTTACAAAAGGAGTAGTTTTGTATAAGTATTTGTTATGTAGTTAATGTACAAGTATTCAGCCTGTCTGAAGAAGAAAAAATCAGGGCAGTCCCTCTAACTTACTGGACAAATCAGAAGCAGAGGTCCAAAGCCTGACTCACTTCACTTGAATTACTTGGAAGAAGCATAAACTTTTCCTCTGAAACTGTTGCCATATACATGTCAGAATTTAGGGCTTTTCCTGTTAACCTTGGTGTTAAACAAAAATTTGCTTCCCTTCACACATTACTCTTCATTTCAAAGCACCTCTAGAGTATATACAGGCACATAAAAGGAGCTCCTGGACACAGATGCAAAAAGAAAGTCCACAGAGAGGGGAAGCAAGGAGAAGGTAGCCTGGGAGGAACACAAAGAACTTTCCTGTGCAGCCAGGGATCAGGCTAGGAAACCTAAAGCCCAGACGGAATTAAATCTGGGCAGGGACACCAATGGTAACAAGAAAAGCTTCTACAAGTACGTGAGTGATAAAAAAAAGTCTATGTAAGATGTGGGCCCTCTTCAAAGGAAACAGGAGATCTGTTCACGAGGGATATGGAGAAGTCTGAGGTACTCAACAACTTCTTTGCCTCAGTCTTCACCAGCAAGGGCTCTAGCTGCACCACCCATGTTGCAGAAGGCAAAGGGAGAAATTGGGAGAAGGAAGATCTGCCCACTGGAAGTGAAGATTAGGTTCAAGACCATCTAAAGAACCTGAAGGTGCACAAGTCCATAGGACCCAAGAAGATTCATCCGTGGGTCCTGAGGGAACTGGTGGATAAAGTTGCTAAGTTGCTTTCTGTCATATTTGAAGACGGCAGTCTGATGAAGTTCCCACTGACTGAAAAAGGGGAAACATAACCCCCATTTTTGAAAAGGGAAAAAAGGAAGACCCAGGAAACTACAGGCCAGTCAGTCTCACCACTTTGCCTGGCAATATCATGGAACAGATCATCCTGAAAGCTCTGCTAAAGCACGTGGAAAATGAGGAGGTGGTTGGTGCCAACCAACATGGCTTCACAAAAAGTAAATTGTGCCTAACAAATTTGGGGCCTTTTACAATGGAGTTATAGCATTGGTGGATAACAGAAGAGCAACTGACCTTATCTACCTTGACTTGTGCAAAGTGTTTGACACTGTTTCACATGACATCCTTGTCTCTAAAGTGGAAAGACATGGATTTGATGGGTGGACTGTTAGGTGATCAAGGAACTGGCAAGATGGTCACACTCTAAGAGTTGCAGTCAACAGCTCATCGTCCAAGTGAAGACCAATGATGAGTGGCATTCCTCAGAGATCAGTACTGGGACTGCTGCTGTATAATATCTTTGTCAGTGACATGGACAGTGGGATTGAGTGCACCCTCAGCAAGTTTTTGGAAGATGCCAAACTGTGTGGTGTGGTCAACATGCTAGAGGGCCCTTTACAGGCTTGAGTGGTGGGCCCATGCCAACCTCATGAAGTTCAACAAGGCCAAGGTCCTGCATCTGTGTTGAAGCAATCCCAAGCACAAATACAGGCTGCACAGAGGATGGATTGTGAGCAACCCTGCAAAGAAGGACTTGGGGGTACTGGTGAATGAAAAGATCAACGTGAATTGGCAACGTGTGCTCACAGCCCAGAAAATCAACCATATCCTAGGCTGCATCAAAAGAAGTGTGGCCAGCAGGTCAAGGGAGGTGATTCTGCCATTCTAATCCGCTTTGGTAAGACTCCACCTGAGTACTGTGTCCATTTCTGAAGCCCCCAACACAACAAGGACCTGGATGTGTTGGAGCAGGTCCGGAAGAGGGCCACAAAGATGATCAGAGGGCTGGAACATCTCTCCTGTGAAGAAAGGCTGTGAGAGTTGGGGTTGTTCAGCCTGCAGACAAGAAGGCTCCGGGAAGATGCTATTGTTGCCTTCTAGTATCTGAATGGGGCCTACGAGAAACGGGGGGAGGGACATTTTACAAAGCCATATAGTAATAGGAAGAGGGGTAGTGGCTTCAAACTGGAAAAGGGTAGAGTTAGATGAGAACTTAGGAAGAATGGCTTGGCTCTGAGACACTGGAACGGTTTGCCCAGGGAAGCTGTGGATGTTCCATCACTGGATGTATTCAACACCAGGTTGGATGGAGCTTTGAGCCACCTGATTTAGTGGAAGGTGTCCCTGCCTATGGTAGGTGGGTTGGAACTAGATATCTTTAAGGTCCCTTCCAACCCAAACCACTCTATGATTCTATGATATATATCTATCTACACGTATATAAAAATATAAAATAGTCACTAAACTGTATCAATATAATAGTACCACATATAGGTTCAAAACCAAAAACATTGTTTATATATAAACACTACTAGTAGATCAAGAAAAAAAAAAAAATCCAACACAAAAAACAGGCAGAAAGGCATCTTCCAAAAATCTCCAAACTCTGTTCTCTAACTCTTAAGAGATAAGGGGAAAAAATGTAGGTACCTGTATTCTTTTAGGGACAGATAAAAGCATTACTGCAAAGTCTTTATATGTAGGAGTACCTTAAAAATAGGCAGAAAATGCTCAAGGTCCTCCATTTAAAAAAAATTTGGAAAAATCTTTTTTTTTTTTTTCCTCTTGGGTCTTCAAGAGGATCCTTTTCAACACTCATTAAAATTCACTTTTGAAATGAAATAGCAATGAAAAAGCACTTCTCCCCTCAGAATGAAATATGTTTGCCTGGCAATAGAATTCATTTACCTTTCAGAAGTATTAAAAAAGTTATTGATGATGTTTTGGACAGTATGTCTGGAAAAAATCTTATACATAGTTCTATGTCTTCCAAAATGACATCAATAATACTAGGACTACTATACTGAAATTTTAGAATGCTGAGCATCCAGAATTCATTGAAGACATTCAGCATTTCTTAAAATTAAGAGTATATTTTTATTCAAATAGGCTTGTGTCTCTTTCCTTTTCAAATACAAGATGTATACAAAAATATCCGACAAAACTCAACCATGAAGCAGTAGAGTTGAGTGGTTTTTTGTAAGATATGGGTTTGTTGGGTTTTTTGTTTTTTTTTAATTAGCCATGAACGTAAAGGGAAACCAGATTCTCTTGATGAAAAAGTCTGCTAAAGTGTTACAGTTATACTAACTTTGTGTTCTTATGGGACAAACAAACAGCAATTTATATTCTTCCATTGTCTGAAGGAGCTACCAAATAAAGAAAAACAACTCTTCTATCATATCATTTTTTCAGTAATTGACTAGAGCAGTGGTTGATTTAACACCACTGAAAAACAAGAATGCAAGAACATGCATATTTTAAGAGCATCTGACACTGGCTCTCTATGGGCCAACATTATTTACCAGTTCTGTCAGGGTGCTATTATGTTGCCTGCATGTACTAATATAAAACTCTTTCACTGAAAGCACAATTTAGCTTCAGGAAAATCTGCCATGAACTGATGCTTCCCTTGATTAATAATACCTCTAGTGTAAGCTGCAAACTAGCAAAAATAATCATGAATTACCACCATCCACAGAACCAGTCGTTAAAGAGAAAAGCAGTACATTACACAAAGCAATACAGAAATAATGCTATCAAAACAGTTGTTGCAGTGGCATGTTTTAGACTCTTTATCCCCATTCTATTCTTCTTATCTGTCACTCCTTAGTGTTACTTAATGAACATAGTAAGTTTAAGATGAAACACTAGACAGAGTTTCTGGTAAATTACAGTCACTTCACTTAGCAGAAACTGTCATGTAACAAAAAGGTTTACAGAAATACTAAAATCAGAAGACTAGTAAGTAACTGTGTGTTAATCAAAACCAACATTATGTAGTGGTAGCAAACCAAGGTGCATGTCTGAAATATTGCTACAGAAGGAAATATTCAAACTAGACTAAAGACTCACATATACCATTTATTTTACATACAAACTATGTAAATCTAAAGTAAGTTCTTTAGTATTGTTTGATGATGGAGGCCTGATGCCACAAGGTCTGCATACTGCTTGCATCTCTTGCATTGAATTTGTGTGACTGTTCTCATAAACCATTTGCACAAATCAATAAACCTCATTTCCATGTGAATTCATTTTAGGAGCTCTCACAAGTACAAGCCTCACAAAATATTCAGATCATTCACTTACAAACATCACTCAAATTGCTCAAAACGGTTGCCTAGATTCATTTGTTCTTAAGCACTCAGAAACAATCCATGCGACCAATGGGCACATCACAACTATCTATCATACTTTAGAAACAAATTTCTTCCAACATCTGATCTCTTAAGTGAAATCTGGGCATGACAACCTCCTTCACACTGCTCTGACTTCACAATAAGCAACAGAGACTACTTAAATTTTCCATCTTCCCCATGGTGGGACATAAAAGATGTAGGATTTATGCTCCCTCCCATCAAAGACTGTTTAAATATAATGAGGAGATAGGATGAGCTGAGAGGCAATGGTACTTGCAACTTCAGCATCAGCCCCACCTGCAGACTGCCTTAAAGATAGGCTGGACCAGGTCAATCCTTATGAGCTTTATCTGCACCACCCCTCTTGTCAGGGTTCACTTTAGAAGAATATACTTGGACTCAGTTCTAGGAGGTTGGTTAAAGTGCAGCTCCTTCCCTGCTATTAGGGGATCATCAAAAACTGAACTTAGCAAATTTGCTCCAAATGTGCAAATAAAACCAGTATATATGGCAAATGAGCATATTTTATAATGGCTAAACAAACTCAAAAGGTTCTGTACACAGTATGTTAAAATAAAACATCAAGGAAATAATGCCTGATTTCCTACTATTAATTTTTAATCAAGCCATTCAATGTATAATTAAAGCCAAAGAGAATTATATGTCACCTGCATTTCTGTTGCCACCACTATGTGATCCCAAGATTATTTAATTACTACATCTCCTCTTTTTTTTCCTCACTAGATTACATAGATGAATTTGAATTCAGAATGTGAAGTATCAAGAACTTCCAGATTGGACATTTTTCTCTTTTTTTGGATACGGATGATTTTTCTGAACAGGTTGCTTCTTCACTAGTATGGATATGGAGACATATTCCAGTTAAAGTACCTTATGGAATACCAAATTGTGCTGGTTAGCACTTTAATTTTACATTATTTAGATGGCCATTTAGTTTTATTTACTCAATTTATCAGCTCAAAAGAAACAATGACAGAGAACGCCACATTGGGAATTACCAAGTAAATAAAATTACACTTGAATTAACAAGCTGAAATTAGCTAAGTGATTTGTTGTGTAGCTAATCATCCTTGATGAAATAATATACTCATTTTTCAGCCTCTAAACCATTAGCACCACTACAATTTTACATACTGGGAATCTGCTGGATCCTGTGCACGACCACAAATGCATCTGAGAGACCCACTTTCACTGGGTGGTTGGTTGAACTTATCTGTGTTACAGCAACAGGAATCTGGAAGACAAAACAGGAAGATATGCATAAAATACTGATGTAAAAAAAAATGAAATTCAGACTTAAAAATAACAGCACAGCCAGAATGACCATTTGACCAGTGTAAATTAATAGTCCTAAATACATATTTTATACAGTACAGTATAATATGACTAAGGATTTATTGAAGACTGAAATTACTCTATTTAATTTCAGTTTATTTTGCTTCTTATACAATAATACTTACATAAACACTTGGAGGTGCAACAATTAATGATGAAACAGAAAAGGTTAGTAATTTTCAGTAATTTATTTCCCCCAGATAAAGTGAGATGAGTGCTAGTGTCAGACAAGGAAGAGAAGGCAATACCTCTTGTATGCTATTGAACACACAAACTGTGAAAATTCAGCTTGGGAGCAAGATTTTAAAAGCTTATGGCTCAGTTAACTTGAAATTAAAGATGTTTGAAGAGCTATCTGAAGAGAGCTCTGGCCCGATGATATTCACATTTAAGATGTCTTAGAATAGCAGGGATATTAGCAATGTTATGGAAAATATGGAAAATGCCAGATACTCACTTGCCAGTATCTAGAGGAAGAAATAAAAAGCCTTAGCCATAGACCAGTCCAACTTTACATAACAGAGATATCGATGCTGGGCAACATGGTTGTATGAGAATAGGGGTTGAGTTTGTTTTCATTCTTTGGGCAACATTGGCTGATATATTTATGGATGTAATAACTTTAGAATTTGGTAATGTGTTTGACTTAAATGTAGCATTTATAGAATATTAATATAGTTAACTAGTTGATGAGGCCTTCTACAGACAGCTGGAAGTAGCCTTATGATCACATGTCCTGGTGCTCATGGGGGACTTTCAGTCACACTGATATTTGCTGGAAAGACAACACAGCAAGGCACACAGAGTCCAGGAGGTTCCTGCAAAGCATTGACAATAACTTTCTGACATAGGTGGTATAGAAGCCAACGAGGAGAGGTGTGCTGCTGGACCTTATACTACTGAAAAAAGATCTGGTTGGGGATGTGGTTCAACAAGGACAAGTGTAGAGTCCTGCAGCTAGGGAGGAATAAGCCCATGCACCACTATATGGTAGTGGTTGACCTGCTGGAAAGCAGCTTCACAGAGACGTTCGGATTCCTGGTAGACAACAGGTTAACTATGAGCCAGGAGTGTGCTCTTGTAGCCAAGAAGGCTAATGGTATCCTGGGGTGCATTAAGAAGAGTGCGGCCAGAAGGTCAAGGGACGTCCTCCTCTCCCTCTACTCTGCACTAGTGAGCCCACATCTGGAGTTCTGTGTGCAGTTCTGGGCTCCCCAGTTCATGAGAGATGGGGAACTACTGGAAAGAATCCAACAGAAGGTTCCAAAGATGATGAGGGGACTGGAAGATTTCCCTCATGAGCAAAGGCTGAGAGACATGGGGCTGTTTATCCTGGAGAAAACGGAGAGGGAATATTATCAATGTTTATAAATATCTGAAGAGTGGGTGTCAAGAGGATGGGACCAGTCTCTTTTCAGTGGTGCCCAGTGATGGGATGAGGGGCAATGGGCACAAAGTGAAACACAGGAAGTACCACCTAAACATAAGGAGAAATTTCTTTGCTGTGAGGTTGATGGTGCACTGAACATGCTGTTCAGAAGGGCTGTGGAGTCTCCTCTGGAGTCCTTCAAAACATGTTTCTGTACAACCTGGTCTAGGTGAACCTGCTTTGGCAGTGGGGTTGGACTAGATGATTTCCAGAGGTCCCTTCCAACCCCCACCATTCTGTGATTCTGTAACTAGACTGACTGATCACAAACAGCAGACATCACTAATGAATCAGCTCAGACTGACAGTGTATCTTTACACTATATCATCTTTCTCCAGACATCAGACCTAGCATTCAAAAGTTTTATCGAAGAGTGGAAAGGATATGTACTTTTATTGCCTAGTGGTTCTGCAAATGACACTGGCAGAGTAAAAGTAATGAAATATCTGGATCAAATAGCAAAGTTAGACCTTGCAAAAACTGTAAAGTTATAACTCAAAGAAAAAAGAGTGCAAGAGAGGTTTGAGGACCATGTTCTAGAAAGAATCAGTTCTGGAATGAATCTCAAGTGTTGCAGTGTATGAACAACTCCAGCTGCCAAAAGGGACACTGCAGCAAGAAAACTCAATTGATGTGATATTTCGTTACACAAACAGCGAAATATAGCCTAAGAGGGGGGTGGCCATCTTACTTGTACCTGCACATTACATCATTACTGCAATGTTACACAGACTTTGGGAGCATCTATTTCTTAACAAGATGTTGACACCTTACGAGAAGGAAGATTAGAAAGTCATAAAAATATTTTGAAAACTTTTGTAGCTCTCAAATACCATTAACAGAAGAGTGAAAGAGCTCTATCTGTTTGGCTTCTCAAAGGGAAATTGGAAATGGCTATGTTACCATAAACAAGTACTGCCATGGGGAGAAATGACGTAGGGGCTAAAGAGTTTTTATGTCTAACAGAGAAAGATAAAACCAGCAGCTGAAAGTTGCAGAGGATACCTTCAAAGTACAATAAGCAACAAGTTACTACGATTGAATGTTATTAGCCACTGGGATAAACTACCAAGGGAAATTATGATTCTCTACCCATTGTTGCATTTCAATCACGGTTGGGTATCTTAGTTTTCAAAGGCGGCTTTCAGTTAACCAGAAATTACTAGGCTGAAGACAGGTGAAAGTAGATCAACTATAAGAAACTGAGAGACAGACTGCTAGCTCAGCTCATCTAATAGTCTGCTCTGGCTTTAACTGTATAAAACTACCTAAACTATACTGTTGGCCAGTACTTTTCACATAGCAGAAAAATGCCAAAGTAAAAGGCTGGTTACACATCCAGTGAATGAGGATTCAATATTGTCTCTACATGTCAACTAATGGCATAACCTCTGGTATTTGGGTTGAACATCAGGAGTTGCTGTCCTTGTCCCCAAAACATCATTTGATTGTACTTTTTTCCTGATTACACTGGTAATCTAAAAAAAGTAAAATTTAAGGATAGTAAGACAAAAGGTAAGTTCTAGTGAATTAATAGGTGCAATAATTTCCATTTCTTATACTTGATTTAGTGACTGGTTTAGCTGATTTATTTAGAGGTTCCTGCATACATGATCTGCTTGGTATAACAAAATCAATTATGTTTAACAAGATGAAAACGAGAAATGGCTCATAAATACTGTCAGTAATACCTCAGCTTAAATTTGGCTTATATCAGCTTAACTCTGATGTAGTTATTGGACAATATGACATAAGAAGGCTGAAAGCCATATTTTCAAAGTCTTCACAATAAAAGACTGAATGGATTTAAAAAAATAAATATATACATTATTTCCATCATGAAAGTATAAACAAAGGAATTATTCACAGTATCAGCATACTGTAGAGAAAAGCTTATATTAACTACCAAAGAAACTGTCTTAAAAGATTTTTGAGGGTACTCTAGAGAAGCTACTGAAAATCAAATTAGAACAAGCAGTGATGAGAAGGATGCAATGACTCTTCCAAGTTAGAGAGGAAACACAGCAGATGAAGAAAGAAGAGATTTATGGAGAGAAAATATAGTTTGAATTGGCATTATGAGTAGGTGTGTAACCAACAAAATATACTCACAAAATTGGCAGCTCAAGGCACAAATTGTGTCTGATATATGAAAAGAATTATGTTCATTTTTTCCTGTGAGTGCAAATTTTGCGTATTTCTCTCAAAAATCATGATAACAGCAAACTAAAGATTTTTTTAAATTTTTTTTTTTTTCCTAGGAAGGAATGATGGGTTCTTGCAGTACAAATGCTACAAGTGGTGTGTTGTTTTATTTTTTTAAAAATAAATTTAGTTTCATTACCACAGAGCTTGAAAGTCACTTTCAGTTTCACTATTTAATAAAAATTATAAATGAATCGGTGATACCGATGTCCTAAAATAGGACACACCAGACCAGTTGAATAGAAAATATAGAAAAGTACTTCAGGAGCAAAGATATCCCAGTAAATTTTGCCAATATCCCTGCAGGTGTCCACACTCTTGTCCTGGGCATCCTAGCGAGAGTGAAGAACTTGTAGAATCATTTTCTAATACAATACGAAAGCTTTAGTAGGGTCCAGTCTAACAGAAGAAGCAGCCAAAATATTTGATATACATTTTAGAAGGAGGGTTTAGAAACAAGTGTTTGTGCAAGGTGAGGAAAATTTAAATGAAATTAGTATAACCAGCTCTTCAAACTAAGGTACAGCCTGTATCAAACAATTAGTTGTATAGACAGAAATGCTGTCAGAGTTGATGAGAATCCATGATCTAGGAAAACTCTTTTTCTCTTGAAAAACGACAGTGTTATTAAACCTGTATTCACAAAAACTTCTTAAGCCAGGTAATAGACAGCCCTACCAGAAGGGATGCAATACTGGACCTGATGGTCACCAATGCAAGTGAGATAACTGGTGATGCCAAAATTGGAGGCACCGTGGGCTGCAGTGATCACGCACTGGTGGAATTCACAGTCCTGAGAGATATCACAGAATTTCCTAAATTGGAAAAGAAAGACTTTTAAAATCATCTATTCCAAAGATCGTGTAGTCTAGATATGGGTCAGGCAAGGAGTAAAGTCGGGACCCTGAATTTTATGAAAGCAAACATCAGGCTCTTCAAGGTGTTAGTCAATAGGACCCACTGGAAAATGGTCCTAAGGGACAAGGGAGCAGAACTGAGCTGGTAGATCTTTAAGGATGCTTTCCATAGAGGGCAAGAGCTCTTAGATCATAGAATCTTAGAATCATAAAGTGTCTTGGATTGGAAGTGACCTCTAAAGTTTATCTAGTCCAAACCCCCAGTAGTGAGCAGGGACATCCTCAACTAGATCAGGTTTCTCAAAGCCCCATCAAGCCTGACCTTGAATATCTCCAGGCATGGGGCCTCCACCACCTCCTTGGGCAACCTGCTCCAGTGTTCCACCACTGTCACGGTAAAGAACTTCTTCCTAACATCCAATCTAAATCTCCTCTAGTTTAAAACCACTGCCCACTCCACAGCTTTCTTGTAGTCCTTCTTCAGGTACCGGAAGGCTGCTAGAAGGTCTCCCTCATCACCAAGTGACTGAAGCATCCTGAAGCACGTACTGAGTGCCATTGTACAAGTGAAATCTTTTGAATGACATGTCATGAAAAAATGGGCTTTTACCATATGTCAGCCTATTAGAAAATACACCCTATTGACAGAAGGCTTGTAGTAAATGATGAAATAATTTATTGAAAATTACAGCAAAACACAGGTAACAAGCAGATAGCTGATGTTCTGAATTTCTCACCTGAATGGCAAGGTATGTCATGAGATATTAAACAGCTGAACAGTAAAATATGAATATACAAGTGGTCACTAGTGGGTGGGAGAGTTTTTATATCATTAAATTCAGAAGATGAATTTTAACTAGAATAATTCCAAAGTATGTGCTAGCTCTACCATAGGCAATATGAACTCTTGTGTTGTACAGGTCACCAGTTTATGAATGTTTCCCAAATGCACATGAGTGCTAGGGCCATTGACATCTATATTTTGGGTTATATATTCAACAGTAGGGAGACAGATATTTAGAATTCATGCTGTATTCTATTTATCATTTGAATCAGTAATCTAGACAATATTTTCCATCAGAGTTCTCAGTATTTATTATTTTCAACTTTCAGGACATGTCATAATCTTAGCCTTAAAAATAAATAAATAATGACCCCTGACCTTATTCTGAAGGAGACAGTAAGCAGGATGCAATTACTGCCTTACTTCAAAACTCAAAGATAAATGCCATAGTGTGCTGTAAAACAATAATTAGGAACACAATAGTACTTATATATAGGGTTTTCATTGTCAGTTTTCTAAATAGCTGTTAACTACTCTACATGCCAAACTGCATGAAATTTAATCAGGAATTATAGGTTGCATAAATTGATGACCTCATAAAAGCAATTTTCCCATATTAATATTTTTTATGCTAATAACAGAGACAAAGCATGTATAATGCAGGCAAGATATCCATGAAGACCATGTGCTTTTTTTAGTTTTCAGGAAACAATGACAAAGTTTGGAGTTTTATTACTGAAAGCAGAATTCTTCTTCACCATGCATAGGAGGAGCAATAATTTTATCTAAGTGCTAGCACTTAATCGGTTCCATCCAATTCTGCCTCCTTTCACAATATGAAGTCTCTTTTAGAATTATTTTCCAACTTCATATATTGGGCAATTTGAACAAGCATTTCAACTTTAGCAATAGTTTCTGGATGACTACATAAATAGAGAGTCATTACTATTTAAATGAACAAAAAAAAGCCTTCAAGCTAATGAAATTAAGAAAAATATCCTAAACCATTAACAAAGCCTTGGGTACCTTTGCTTAATTTGTCCTGTATTAATCATGGACACAAAAAGAAACCAAATATTACACTAAGGAACATTAGCTATAAGGACTAATGGGAACAGGGTACATAGAATAGTTATTTTGTTCAGAAAGAAGTAAAGCTCTTCAGAATTGAACTTCTGTGAAATGTAGAACATAAGAAATGAATATTCACTACAAATAGAAAACCATGTTCCGTTGGCTACTTTGCACTGTAATGCATTTCATACATAGTAGAGGTAAATTTTCCTACCAGCTGATATTTCCTGACATACTGACCATTTGTCAGAACACTAACAGTTGGTGTAAGCAAAGTGATAGTTAAAATGGAAGTTGTACACACTGTAAACTAAGTAAATTGGTAAAGAAATAAATATTTGACTTGCTATATGACCTTGTTATATTTTAAACTTTTGACATTTTGAAAACTTGACTGTACAGTTCCCTTTCCTACCCATGACCTCTTCTGAAAGATATTCTGTTGTCTCCAGATTTCACTATCCTGGTGGCTCAGCTACTTTTTTAATTTATTTTTTTTTTCAGAATCTATTCTGGATTTTGAATAACAATTCTGCACTTCAGACTGCTTCCTATTGGGCAAACATCGGAATGCAGAAGATACAGCAGAACAGCTCCTTTGATACTCAGCAAACCTTTGCCAAAATCCTGCCTTGCTGGTCAACACCAGGTTTATGAGGTATTAAAGCTGATGTGGGAGTAGGAAGGATATGAAAAATGGAGTCTCAAATGGTTTGAAGAAATGAGAAATATAAGGTAAAATTTACTTGAAGTGATTTAGACATAAAAGTCCCTATTTGTACCTCCCTTAAATGTATAATCACAGCTATTTTAAAAGTAGATTCTTTAAGATAAATGCCTGCCATCACTAGTACAGAGCCCCTATGGGATGCTTTATAAAGTTACTGACAACTTGTCTACTGCATTTTTTACATGGTGTTCCAGCTTGGAGACGTTCAATGACAATGCAAGGAAGACCTTGCAGATTTGCCATACATCACAGTTATTTCTAATGGACTGTGATGCTAAAATGAAATGGCACCAAAAAGACAGTAGAAATCTTCTTGTGCAATTTTTACTCATGCTAGTGAGCACTCACACAAATAATCTTAGTGGAGTTAATGGGGCTCCTGACAACATGACTCATCAGCAAGAGAAATGGTTCTTGAAGGAAGGACTTCCTCAGAAAGCAATGGATTCAGCTCTGGAAAGTAAAATCAATTCCTAGCCAGATTTAGAAGCACTAGAGTAAAATTTATACAAGTGTCTCAGTTTTCCTTTTCACACAACTTGCATCTGATCAGCAATTGGAAATTCCATCAAGTTTTTCTCATTTAGACAAAAAGCTGATGTAGTTTTAATTGAGTAAAAGCTGCAAATAAAGAGTTTAGTCTTTGGCAATCTCAGTCTCCAAATTAATTCCCCAAGTAATTACCAATGGAATACACTAGTTGTAACATCCAAAAGATTTACGGAGCACTAGTATGTTGCTATCACCATTTTAAAGAAGTTTCTGTCCTTAACTTTGTGCAATATTCTAAAGTGGTGTTTGATTCTTCCATTCAGAACAAGAATAACTCATGACAGGGGATTTCAAAAATTCCAATGGAAAAAATGCAAATTATTCCCCATTTGTAAATTCCACTTCTTTCTGTTTCAGGATTAATGACAAGAACATTAATAACTCCTCCCCATAAAAGCACTGTGGTTATGGAGGAAGTTTCCAGTAGTGCAGTGAGAGAAAGCAGCCTATGCCACTATATCACAGAAATTATTTAGTCAGAGATTAAATGACATACTTGCATGCAATTCTAGGGAACCACATGTGGTTAATGAGGTGGCCCATTTCCTCCTGTCTTCCTAAATGAATAAAGTTTTCCACTGACTAGCACTCGGCATCATCATTTACATTTATGTAAAATGAACACAACATTCTATCCATTTAGAGCACCAGCTTCTATCACCCATATTAGACTCATTTTGCACAGGGCTGGATGGACAATAATAGACAGAGCAGAGCATCTCATAACCAAAAATAGTAGTCTCTTGAAAATGTCACTATTTTAATGTCAGAATGCATATACAGTTCTTGTCAAATTTACCTTAGAATTACAAACCAAAGTAGTTGCCCTCCCCACTTCTCTGGGTCTTGAAGGCAGGAACTTTCCCCCAGTCTTTAAAAAGATATTTTTTTTTATTAACAGGAGATAACCAAATCTTTGGTGCACAGTCCTTTGATCAAGCACAAAATCCATTGTGCTAAGCAGAGTAAAACTTTCATGAAAATGGAGTCAAAATGCAAATAATGTGCATTTTCATAAACTACTAGCCTGAATATAACAATCTGAAACAGGCCCTAAACAAACCTTACATCAGCATGTTTTTTATAAGATAAGGAAAACCAGGTACATGAGCATTCCAAAAGTTTCTTGTGTCTACAAAACTAATCCGGTAAGAGTATCCTGCAGCAATCCTGTTTTCAAGGTGCAAAGACATCTATCTAAGATATGTCTGCTGTTAGTAGTATAACCCAGATCCACACCAGCTTTCAAATGAATGGAAGGGGAGTACTATTATTTCTGCTTCATTCAGGTGCGTGTCTTCAACACAAGCAGGAAAAATGAGCCTGAAGTCTCACAACTTGTTCATAGCAAAGACAGAAAAGAATCTGCATTTCTCCAAGTCTGGACAATCAATCGTATCACTGATTATATTTTTTTAATATAAGAAGGATAACAGAGAGATTTACATATTGAAGAGAAAGTCTCAATCTTCATGCCAAACTGAGATTAAAATAACAAAAAACAACAAAAAAATTGTTCTTTGCCTCTAGAGATTTGAACATATCTACCTTCTGATTCCCATTTGCATGAAATACAACTGGAGGTCTAGGCTCTAGGCTATAGCCTCCAGGACACTAGCAACTGTAGCAAGAAAAAAAAATTACTTAAAATGACAACCAAAATTCTGAAACCCTTGAAGAATGCAGAAGAGGCAAATGGGAACAGCAACATATTGGTGTTATGAAAGCAAACCAAATAGCTTCAATCTAACCAGTGTTATTACCAAGTAGATGGAAAACCTCACAGAGCTAGAGATATAAACCAGTTACTTCTTATTTGAAATACATGAACTTTGAAACATCAATTGCAAGAAATGATAGCTGCAGGAAAATGATGACCTTTTAATACTAACATTTGATTCTAAAGTATTTTCAAACAGGCCCAAATTAGGTGAACTAATTGAGCAATTTGGACCCTGCCTTTCAAATCTCAAGAGAAATTTACTAAACAATCTAGATTTTACTAAACACTCAACATTTAAAACCAGCAAAAGAAAGGCCATTTGAAATCCAGGAGTAGCATGTTTGAGCCCTGTAGATGGTTTTCAAGTCCATCATACGAATATCACAAGCAAGTGTCATTTTCAGCAAAATAGTGATCTTATAAGCAATATAATGAAATGATCTTATATAGCTGAACTTTCAGATATTCCTCTCCAAAAATGCAGGGTAATTCCTGGCAGATATAAAGCAGTTTATCTACTTAAATGATAATTTTCAGACCCAACTTACTTCTTTGTAGCCGAAAATGATACGCCCATCATTGAGAAGGGTGGCCTGAAAAGTGAAACTGCCCAGGTTGTAATTATCCTGTAGATGTACATGATCCCACTGGACAACTAGTGCTGTGCCTGTGAACCCCAGAGTGGGGGTAGAGAGGCAAAGGGAAGAAAAAAATTTGAGAAAAATATTAACTGACTGTAGGAAAAGTACTTAACTGTGGTTGAAACAAAAACAGTGATTTGTCTCTTTTTAGCAATTTTCAGCCCAGCATCTTGAAATGCCAAAGATATTACAAACACAAATGGCAGCTGAAATTTTCTTATAGGTAGACACCACAGTGTCTCAAACAACTACTTCTACTATTTGCAAAAAAGTGTGCTGAAGCAAGAGTGGTCAAGTAACATGTCTGGAATTGCACAAGGATTCAACAGCCAGTAAAGGTAGGATCCAGTGCTCAGAGTTCAGGTGTGCTGCCACAAACACTGCTCTGCAGTGGCCTTTTTCACACTATATATATATATATATATATACACACACACACACATATATACACAACCTGATGAATTTGAAATGTGAAGTGCTAATAGCATTGTCTGTTTAATAATAGTTATTATTTGAAGAATTGAGCTTCTCCAATTAACTATTCATTAATATAAGTAGTATTAATTATTTTTCTGCATGGTGCAAGCCCTTGCTAAGGTTCTGCAAGTTGAAATATATTAGGTGTTGGCAATAAATAAATGTAGTTTAAACAAAAATTACTAAGAATTCATAGACAGGGTAAATATTGAGTCTGGTGTGCAGAGATTTAGTTGCAAGAAGCTTGTTAATATTCATGAGAGGACTCTGGCAGAATATCCACTTATTACATTCCAAATGTACCCCAAGCAACCTGCATACCCTGTGAGCATGTTTTACTAATGTTGAGAGTTATATTCAAGCAGCTTGGCTGAAAGACACTTAACACAAAAACTGTGTTTACTGAAAATTATTTTTTTGTCTTTATATGCCTTGTACTTATATGCTTGTCCACTACAAATGCCTCTCTAAAGCAACACACTTATTCAAGAAATAAAACGCTGATAAATAAGAAATAAGGAGCTGAAGACATAATTTGCTCAGCTCCTTTTTATTTGGGGTAAAATAGCAAATTATTTGTCCCAAAGCATATGGGGTCCAAAAGATCATCATCCCTTACACATGAAGAGGGGTCCAAAATCTCAAAGAAGTGTTCAACCTTGTCGTGAAAGCAATGTGATGTAGCCTGACACACCTGGTATGAAGACTGGAAGTCAGGAATACAACGAGCAATGTTTTACCCAGAATCCTCAGATTCTTTCAGTAGAGCTGACAAATCACAGATCATAACATCAGATTATTTATGAAATGAAAATAATTTTTTTCTGTTTGAAAATTCTCCATGTGCGGAGTAGGATTTACCTTTTTTTTTTTTTTTTTTTTTTAAACAAATAAAAGCTGCAAATAATGACTAGATTGAAAGGAAAGGTTATGACTAGGTGCAAAGGTTATAGGATACATTTTGATCCCTGATCTAAGGAATAAAAATTAATGTACCTGGCTGGAAATGTGAAATATTTTTGGACATGCTCATAATTTGTGCTTAAATTCACTATGAATAAACATACATAGAATGGCACAGGCTTACCCAGGATGATTTAAAACAATCAGATCTCACGATATTAAGTCACGATACTAAACTCTTAAATTCAGAATAGACAGTCACTGCCATCATATTTGATCATTAAAAGCTCGAGGTAAGACACCAGATGCCTTTTAATCAGATAGTTTATATTTTCAAGATGCTGATTATAACTGACTTAATGAAATAAATATCCACACATTCAAGGCCCTTGAAGTATCTCACAGAGCTCCATGTATAACACTGCAGTTTGCCTTTTACCCTTTCAGTCTTTTGTAGAAGGGACTGTTGAGAACTCGTGGTGTAGATGAGCATATTGGATTCCAACCCTGGGACTCCATGCACACTTAATCATTGGCTGGTTTATTAACCCTATATCTGCTCTGCTTCTGTGTATTCTATCTATTGCATTATACAAACATTATTTTCATTTTAGCTAGTGGGTGGATGGTATTTACTATATATGTTTTGAAGTAACAGGAACTTGTACTTTTATACAAGACGGATTTTTCCTTTTTGAAATTGATAAAATACACTGCTAGTTTGAGTTTATTTGCTTTAACATCCAGAAGATATCTGTCAAATTAGGAAAAAAACATTCATGACTCTTTAACTGTTCTAAATTAAGAAATGTTTATGTATGTCTTAGCCAAATGCTTTATACAGGCTGTGTGTTAAAAAAAACCAACCAACCAAAAAAAAACCCAAACCAAACCCCAAATCTTCATTTTTTTCTTAGAAAGATAATTATTTAGGAAAATTCAAAGAGCCAAGGGACACAGACACATTTATTTACGAAGGACTACTACATACCATTATCAAAGTATCTGACTGTTGAATTTCTTGACACACTGGGGTCAAAATTTGCCATTAAGGGTGCAATATATTGTGTAGCTGTTAGCATTCGATGTACAACTTCTCCAGTATATATGAAACCTACAATAAAAAAAAATAAAATTGAGACCATTTCAGTAACTTCTGAAAAGATTTAATAGAATGGCAGGTTGAACTAGGCATTACCAGAGCAGTAAAGGGTCATCTAAGAGAAATTAATCCCACCACCAATTTTATAGCGAATTAAGTAAGAGCTAAAATTTCAGGAAAAACGTTTTTGATGGCTGCCAGAAGAACAAGATTCTAGATGAATAAGAGAACAATTAGTTCAAGAAGAAAGTTTTCATACAGAAATAAACCCAGAATAAACTCAAGGAAGAATAACTGCAGTTACGGACAAAACTCCTCTTAAAGTGTTTATCAGACAGTATGTTATGCTGCAATGTTTGTATTTTCTTCCTCTATTGATTTAATTAAGTATAGCCCAACAGGAAACAATCCAATAACAATAAGAATACTAGAGTTGGACAAAAAAATTCTAACAGAAAAAGTCCTCTTTGGAAGACATCTCACAGAAATTCAGTTCTTAACTGGCAAATGATAATACCCACTGTCACAGTATTGATTCTGGTTTGTGTTTTCTTTTCCTTTTTCAATCATATAAAAGGCTTCTCTTCCTTCACAACCCCTTTTACTGTCAAGCCCAAAATTACCTTTTTTCTCACCTGTAGTATCATGGCAATATAACACGATGAAGGAGTATGGAAATCTATCCCCAGAATACCATTGTGAAATTCCAGAATTAAACACAAACCTTAACCTGGAATTACCCTCAAGGTAGAAGTACCGTTTCCCAGCAAATTCCAGTTAATATATGATATAATAAAACTACTAATTTGCAACCCTACTTTCTTAATGATAGTATCTCCATTAACCACTGTGAGATGAGACAGATTTGGTAAAAGGCTTGTTTGATATGATATAGGATATCTCTGAGAGTATGAAAAAACTAACAAGCTTCTGGAGTGCTTTAGGCATCCTTCTACTCCTGACATATCCTGAAACATGTTGGTAAATACTTGCTAACTGTTCACAGAACTAGTTCTAAGTCATTAGATGCTCTAAATAAACAAACAAAAAAAAGAGGTTCTTTGGAATAATTTTCCTGCACAGCTGCTAGCTGTTAAGATCAAATACCATGAAGTCAACTCAAGTGGAGGTGATAGGAGACCTAAGAAAAATTCAGGTGTGGAGAAAATACAACGAAAGATTCACTTGGAAACATCTGGCATTGACAAAGGGGTGAGCTAGCTGCCTTTGCTTCATTTAAAACACACCGATGTATTCAAACAATACAGTATTTTAATATCTGGACACCTCCTAACTACTGAATTAATTCTTAGGACTAAATTACAAATGGGGGGAAGGGTGAGGGGAGATTCTTTCAGTTAAATATGTAAATAATACTGTTCTCTTTCCTCTTTTGCTAATTGATAGGGAGAGAGAAACAGTAATTTAAGAAAAATTAAAAAAAAATCTGCCCACACATATTTACAAGTCAGGTATAAACCTGAACTTTTGGAATATACAATTGTGCCAGTAATTTTACTCTATTACTCACCAATTTAGGATAGTCAAGTCCTGCCAAGCTATAGTCCCTGAAATGCATTTTCATTATTTCCTACTTATTGCTCTCTGCTTCTAAAATGTCTTTGCC
Organism: Actenoides hombroni; assembly: GCA_024336885.1. Taxonomy (NCBI): domain Eukaryota; kingdom Metazoa; phylum Chordata; class Aves; order Coraciiformes; family Alcedinidae; genus Actenoides; species Actenoides hombroni. The sequence continues at coordinate 416,634 of WUAM01000209.1, forward strand.
TTGAGAAGTATTCCCTCATGCTTAATTAGACATTTTAAATATGTATAATTTCATAGAATATTTGTGCCACTTATTATCCCTATGGTGACGTGCAAACATACTTCAACATAGGTCTATAACCTTGAAACTATTCCTCAAAAATATTTCGAAAACAATATAAACAAAACTTTTTTATGCATATTCATTATTACAATTAACCTTAATACTTCAGTATTTATTCAGCCCTTGCACAATGGTCCTATCTTTACACACAGTTTCCTTTTCATGCTTTCATCCCATTTACAGTATAAATGTCACCATTATAACTAGTAAGGCAGATACAATAGGAAAAGAAAAGAATGGACTTAATTGTGCTGGAAAACATAACTAAGTAAATCAGCCCAGGTAATTAGTAACCACAGAGCGTATTTACAAGTGTTTGCCGGATGCAGCTTTACTTTAGACAAAAATGGAAAGCAGGAGGTGGATGATAGCTGGGAAACAGGGAGGCCTTGCATGAAGATCATTCTAATGAGAACTCCAGTCATGCGTTGGAACAACATGAAAAGAAACACAAAGTCATTTCAAATCGTCCCAGAGATTCAAAGGCTGAAGCCTGCTGTTGAGCATGGACATTTTATCATTGCCACTACAACTTAAAGAAAGCAGCAAATGTAAAATTAACTTATTCCTGAATGGAGTTCCATAAAAAAAAAAAAATTGGCTTATACTATCTGTGACCTAATTTTCTGACAGTGGTAAATGTCCATGGTTGATTCATTTAGTCAAGGAAGAATTTTCCGGACCTGCAATTTCCTGAATCACTTAATTTCTCCTTTGTGGGAGGGGTTGGTTCCAAAACTCTCCGCAAGTACTATACCTAGAAGCATAATATGCTCCTAAACACTGGAATAAAGACAAATAGGAATGAGTGCTCAGCATTTTCTAAGTTTTATATGTACATATAAATCTAACTAAAACTAAGAATGAACTCATACTAACTAAAGCCACTTGTAAATCAAGGAGGGTCTACTCCTAGTCCTCACAGTGTACAAATGCATACACACAAGGGGAAAACTATATATATAACCACTTAAATATGAAAGCACACTTCCACTTGATGCAGGATCCTGACTTAATTTAGAAATGAATTTTACATCTGAAATTATCCTTTCCAAAATATGCTCCATATCTGTTGCATTTTAACATATTACATTTATATATAAGATTTAATATGCAAGATTACCACAACCTACACAAAAATTCTGTGCTTTCTTTTGTCTACTCCTAGCCATACACAAACTCAGTACCATTTAGAAGGTTTTCCAACAATGTTTGCTAAGTGTGCAGAATAACAGTATATAAGTTCAAAGCAGCACAGGCAATGAATCCTTTGAAGTTGCTACTGTGCATTTATATAGATAGGGTAGGATTGGGATATGCAGGCAACATGAAAATGAATCAACTAGGTTGATAACTATTATTCTCCTTTCTAAGACCCTGCATGAACAAGTTACATAAACCTGGGCCTGATTTTATATAGGTGACATTATGGTAAACTGGCTTTGAACTTTAGCATTTAGATGAATTAAAACAAAAATTATTTTAGACTACAGTTTCATGTGTGATTTATTTTTAAACATCTGAAACAACTTGTCATATCTTAAAAGCATCGTACTGAATACAGAGCGTAAATGAATTATACTTGTATGCACTT
>WUAM01000209.1:425853-480651 GCA_024336885.1 Actenoides hombroni
CCTCTAAGAAGACCCCTCTAAGAAGACCCCTCTAAGAAGACCCCTCTAAGAAGACCCCTCTAAGAAGACCCCTCTAAGAAGACCCCTCTAATGCAGCCATTGTAAAGGAAAAGCAGATAGTTCTGCCCCTTTCTGTGACTTTACCCCGATGACCAGAACTCGATATGCCACTCATCAGATCTCACTGAACAATTTATTTGCTACCTTCATTAACTAATGGGGATAATGCTTTGGATGAGGAACTCTACCCTGCATCAAAAATAAATAAAACCCAACGCACACATTTTTGACTAAGATAAATTTACTGGTCTAACCCTTACTGCACTAGACAAAGGTTGTGTAGGCAGGGTCAAGGGGGGTGGGGCTAGTGAGCTCAAGAGGAAAGAACAGCAAGCAGGGAAACCAACACTCAACCAGGATTTTAACAGACACATGGAATTTTGAAGTTGAAACCACCAACTTCGGGCTTGTCCTTTTTTTGCCTCCTTTCTGCATTCGTTACCTATCAGTTTGGGCTATGCTCTTCAGTTATGGAGTGAATCTATGAAATCTATGAAAACATCTGGCTTAGAATAACACAAGCAGAACAGAACAAGAGAACAGACTAAGTGGGGAAAAACTAGCACATAATATTCTCAATGTTCAGAGTTTGGGAATTAAGTCAGATTACCTCTGGTTTCATTAGTGATTCCCTTGTGTTTCCTCTCTTTTGCTGCATTAGTTTACACTGAAGTAAATTACATTATCTGAAAGCACTGTATTCATCTATACTTCAAAGCACACAAAGTTCTGCAAATAGATGGAGAAAAGGACTGATATCCCTTCGATAAAGGCAAATATTGCCTAGATAAAGTGCTCCTTTATTATGCTTATTTTTTTACAGAATTTCAATACTAAACATCTTCATGAGAAATATGCATATTCATACACAACTTAGTAACACATGATGGGGATAGGAAGAGGAAAACGCCTCAGTGCCTGCTAATACAGGAAGATATTAACTCAGATCCGGAAAGATGAAATTTCCTCTGTAATAAAATACCATAACAAAAGTCCTATAAAAACATCAGGAAAATCTGTAGAGCCAAACTGACTAATTACATTCTCCAGATTAATTCTGTTAAAAGGGGAAAGAAGCTTTCCTGAATTTTCCTGTTAGTTCCAAGTCCAAGGTTTTAATAATCCAACCAAAAAGAATTAATAGAAAATAAATAGTCAATACCAGTTTGAATCAGTTGATGAAAAATTTCTGTCCTGGGAAGCATACTAGCCTCAACTTTGAATACAAAGGTTGCAGTAAAAGTAACAGCTGTATGGTTATAACTTTAAAAACAGTGTTCATGTGTGTGAATAAGGGCTCTAGAGGGAAAAGTCAATGATTTCTCTTATGGTCATAAAAAGAAAAAAAGGAAAAAATCTTTGGTTGTAATTCAAGTTATGTTTGTAAAATGTGGGTTGCCCCTTAAAGAAAAAGAACCTTGGCAGGGGTCAACCGGTGTCCTGGGGCTGTGTGTGCAGAGGTTTAGGAGAACATGGGAATTAATCCTTCCCTCTCAAGACCTCAGACCTGTAATAATCCATCTGTTCCATACAGAGTGTGGAAATAGGCCATGGCTGGGCAGTTGGTGGCATGTAGCTGTGCTATTCAGAGTTCACTTGTCAAAGGCATAAAAAGCCAACAGCAGGAAGCTCATTTGCCTGCAATCACTGCAAATCCCTTTAGTAAATACAGTTCTGACAAGTCTCATGTCTCTTTTTGTTAATACATTTTTAACAGGTTGAAGTGTAGTTTCACCAGCGGGATGCACATGCTGGGATGGGTTGCCTGGACACTATATTGTACACCAGCATTAGCCCTGCTAGGCGCTGAAGTCTAGCACAGTGCCTTGAAGCACAATCAAGCATGTGCTAACACAACCATGAAACTGGGTTTGTGTTTCAATGCTTCAGTAAAATACATATGAAAATACATGTGCTTCATGTCTTCCAGACATTTGCAAATGACTAAAGGAGTCACTGTTCAGAAATCCAGCATGCAATGCTACATAATCTAAAAGAAACTCTGAATAGATGACTCAAATTGCAAATGTTTTGGATAACTGTTCCAGCAACCACCTGATGAACTTAAATATGACTATTGGAGGAAGAGTCATAAGAAGTAAACAGAAAATGCCTTTAGACTAAACTAGACAAAAATTAATTATAAAAGGGATGAGAACTTAAGCTACTATATTGTTCTACTTTGTGGAAGACATATCATGCAACACACACTTCACTCTGATGACAAATGTTGGTCACTTAATCATATGGTAAGTTACAAGCAGCAGTAGGATATCTGTGGTAAATACCATGTAATTACAGAGTACATAAACAGTGATCCCTGCTGCCTAAACCAAAGTGCAGGTTACAACATAATTACGTTTAAGTTTACTAAAAGTACTCATCACATGTGGCTGGATGGTATTTGCCAAGAAAAATCCATTTAGGTTCTGCCCAAAGAGAACGTATTCATTCCTTTCAACATTAGGAGCTGGTGGAGCACAACTGTAGCCCCCAGACTCATGACCCATCCAAAAGATAAAAGTTATGTGAGGAAAGCTATAAGACTACTGTTAACACATGAAGCCTTAGATAGACGTTAGCTGTAATGAGGATAAAGTCGTTTCATCTTGCTGTGCTGGAAAATGTTTGTATGCCGCATAAGGAACAACAGGCTGTTCTTCCCATCAGATGACAGCTATGGAAGAATGGTGGCAGTTTTTTCCATGAGTGTTTTACCCACTTCATTTTGAATGAATAACAAAATGAAGATTATGGATTAAATCATCAAGATGCAAGAAGATAATCTTTCCGCCCACAAAATCTCAAAAGGCAAAATATTGTCTTGTTCACATTCTGTTATTTTTTTAAGAAATTAAGTTGCTGGAAGATTAAAATTGGGAAGCATACACAGGCAGATGCAAGAACAAAACTGCTTTCAGCTACCACCTGTACTCACAGTTGTTTTCATTGTTGAAGGTCACGAATGGCAGCAGAGGAAAAATGGAGAACCCATTATTCTTATTTTTTTTACCTCATTCGGCTTGTACAAAAAATGCAAGGTTCTGTTTATTTCCCTTGAAAGTGTATAGACATATGGCTTGGCATCCTTCTTCTGGCTGCTAGTCATGGCTGCCATGGCTTCATTAGGGAACTCATTACTTTTACTCTTGTCCAAATTTTATACTCCAAAGGCTGCTATTTTCACAAGCTGCCATCAGTATGGGAACTCATTCATGACTATGGTGAAATTAATTGTCTTTCCTGCATGCCACACCAAGTCAATAACAAGACAAACAGAAAATAAGCCAGCATTTCTGTCAGTTGGAGATTAAGCAAGAGAGCTGTGGACTGGATTTAAAAGATTGTAGGCCAGGCAATGAAGCAGACATGAATATCATCTCCAAGTTCCTTGAAACAACAGCGTAGTGCTGCACACATTGCATCACACTCGGCAATAATGAATGGAAAATAGCAAGAGCTTGGAAGTGCAATCCCCTGGAATTTAGTCCTTCAGACTGACATAAAAGCAAGACTTAGAAGAAGCAAAAAATAATAACAAAAAAAATAACAGCACAAGATCACGAAGATACTACAATAGACAAGCAGTTCCTCATGTCTCTTGAGCAAAAAGCCTCTTGACTTCACAATATCAGTTTCTGAAAATAATCTTTCCCACACAACCCATACTATTGTGTATCACTTTTGTGCTCTCAGAAGGAAATTTGTTTGTAACATTGTTATTTGTTTGTAATACTGTTATTTGTTTTGTGCACAGCAACATTAGACTATGTGTTATATATATATTCATTTACAGTCAGAGCTATCCTCATGATAGCAAGAGTTAACTTATTGTGTAAAACATACTATTAAAAAAGATTACTTTTGTCAAATCATATACAGAAATTGAAGCTATATTTACTGATACGTCAGATTTCAGTGATCAAACAAAATAGTGAACCAAGTGATAGGAAAAGCTAATTGAGTACATTCTAAAATATCCCTTCTTTGATGAACATAATTATTTGTTCAGAGTACATGATCTCATTTGGTAAAGTGCATATACCATTATTTCTTAATAAAGGAAAAGAACATGTCTTTTTCCATCACAGGGTTTGATGATCTTTGCCAAGAAATTAAGAGCAAGACATCAGGAAAAGAGCTCAAACGTCCACCCTAAGTATATATTTTGGGGCACTTGGACAACAAAGAAAATTTCCAAGACTGAACATCACAACTATTTGTTCTTTGAAAATCTGCTCACACAACTGAGTGTCCATCATCTTTGGTTGCACATCTCAGTTGCAGTGGTCAGTCCTCACCATTACACGACATCATGCTCTCCAGCAATGTCTGGACTACTCAATTTTAAAGGCCACAGACATTTCCCTTTGAAGTCAGAGCAAAGAAGTCAACATTCTCTCTTGGGAGTTTTTAGTCTGACAGGACTGCAATGATTTCATTAGCATGGAAAACTAATATATGAGAATCAAACACAAATGTAGCAAGAAGCACTTAGAAATGTTTTTATTTTGCACTTGAATGCAATGGGAATGGAATGGGAACAAAAGAGAGGTGCTTTGGGTATAAGCACCTTCTCCAAGGAAAACTAAACACACAATTTTGGCCTTTGTCTGCAACTTTGAGCGTGAGTTTAATGCTTAAGTGGTTCGTAAAGTTGGTGTTCATTTGCATCCTTGTAAACATTGCTTGATGGGATAGCCTAAAATACCCATACAGATTTCACTTCATCTGCCTTTGTGTGTAGCAGGTGCAGGGTGCATTCAGTTGCTTATTTAGAATTTTAGTTGTTTTAGAGCATGGACACTTTGTGCTAGTTTCTGAGAGAAGAGAGTTTGGCTCTTATCATAGGGTTAAATAAACAACGCTTGCACTGAAGACAATAATAAGACTGGGGAAAGCGGACGTTGCTGCACAGCAGGCTTTCTACACAGAGAAGTGAGGTGAGGAGCACACTGAAACCATGAGTAGCTGATCAATCAACCTTATGGACACAGAGGCACAAAAGTTTTCTGCCACTTGTCAGAAAAGCAAGAGCTGTGAGAGTGGTGTGATGTTTGGATATTACCAGGAGATATGCTGAAGCAAAAATTCCTCAGAGAAATTTTCTGATCCCATACATCCAGATAGCATTCTTACATCCTGGGGAAGAACATGGAAGAAGCCCTGATATATCTAGCAAAACTTTAGAGAAAAGACTTAAGAGTATGTTAAAGAAGATTCAGAGGATTATGACTATCATGGAAAAAGAGTCCTTAGGCAGAAGTGGGATGTTAACCAAGTATCCAGGGTGTCTTCCACACCTGCCTGTTCTGCAAAAGTCACAGCACTCAGTCGGCCACCACTGGACCAGGAGATTCTCTGCTCCAATGCCAGTCACAGCGAACCTCAAGCTCCCTTGCCCCATCATGGACCAAAGAGTCTGTGCCTCTGAATCTGTCATGCCGCAAAGGCTTTTATAAGAATTACAGTGCATAACATTCCCCAGCTCTTTCCCCAGAAAAGTCACTAGCCTGGGAACCCGCTTGTCTGGACATAGTTATTTTACATCTTTCCTGGATAATCTCTCTGGCTTATCAGGCAAATGTTTGATCGTTACAATTTTTTAAAATTCACTGTGGACATACAAATACATAAAAACAATCATAATTTGTTCTGACCAGAAATATGTTTGGACCATCTATTACTAATTACACCATGTTAATTTTCAGTGTTACATGCCAAGTACAAGTTACTCCTGGGGAGATTCCAATTGGACACAAGAGGAAATTTTTTCACAATGAGAGCAATCAGCCGTTGGAATAATTTCCCCAGGGAAATGGTGGATTCACAGCATTGGACACTTTTAAGATTCAGCTGGACAGGGTACTTGGCCATCTTCTCTAGACTGTGCTTTTGCCAAGAGAGGTTGGACCAGATGATCCTTGAGATCCCTTCCAACCTGATATTCTATGATTCTGTGTGTATGTAGTGCAAGGCATAGCCAGCAATAACGAAGATTTTGTAACTATGTTTATGTAAAGGGCCCCTGGAGATATGACTCATCTAGAAATGTCAAGAGGTAACAGCTAGTACAAGGGGTAGTGAAATCCAGTGTTTGGCTATTGCCTTCCCACCCTGGTACTACCTATTCCCTTTTAATCATGAAAATATTATATATGATGTTTCAGAAAAACAGGATCCTGACAAGGTGTCAGACCCAGCTTCATTTGTACTCTGCTGACATAGGTCAATTACTACAGCAGCAAGTAGTGAAGTTGTAGTGTTTTCTGACATTACCAGAGCACAATTTTCTGAGGTCAGTGACTGCTGATGAGGAAAGCAACACCACAAATGATCAAGAGTAGCACAGTGACTTTGTTGATCTTAACAGACCTAGCATTATGTGCATCCTGACTTTCTTGCAGAGTATCAGTCAGGAAGGAGTTGTGGAAGATAAGGATGCCGTGCAACTTCCTACATCAATCAAAGTGGCAGAAGGAAAACTTTATATGCCAGTGTAAATCATGCTCAATGTGACAGAATAATATTTTTTCTTGGCAGAGAAGATAATGGTTGGGACATGTCCTATCAATAGGACTGACACGCTGAGAAAGCAATCAAGTAAAGCCCACTGTAATCATCTTCATATCTATTACTCAGTGATAGTACTGGACTAGAGGGCTGTGGGATATTGTCTCCTGAACTACACTGGTGCTTGTTGCCTCTTGCACTAAGCTATCTGGCCCAGGAAAAGGCAGTTTCCAAATGGTCACATCAACTCTCTTCTCCTGTCCCCTGAAACACTGCACAAGAGGCAAGTTCAACGGGCATTTTCAAGAACATTCATATTTCTATTCCTGAATTCTCTCTTCACTGCATATCTTCTTCTCTTTGCAGATAAACTGTAACTACAGCTTATTACTCTTCACACAAACTCTGGCATTATGCAGAATGAGCAACACCTAAAGAAAATCACTGCTGAGGATTTCTATCAATGTTTCTGATGTGACTTACATTAATTCTATCTGTGTGTGCTCAAGTGAATAATGTAAGACCAGTGAAACTCTCAACACACAAAAGATTGGTACAAGTATACCATAGTATGAGCACAACTATCTAAAGATCTGTGTTGTTCCTGCTGCTCTTCCTTCTTCAGCTGCATGAGGAAAAGGCAGAAATAGGACAGCTCTGGCAACACACAAACCCAAATAAAAGTCACCAGAGTACCGTGGCTGGTTGCTTTCTCTGAAGCTGTTTGCTGGAATGATGGTTGGTGTCAGAAGTGAAGGCTTTCCTCTTCTCACCTTCTTGGTGAAACTGTCTTGAAATCCCCATCACAGAATAGGACTGCTTTCCCTTTGTGTACAGTATGAATGGCTAGCACCAGACCCTTGGCTTACATCAAAATAAAAGCCCACTATGTTTTTACAAACTTGAAAGGGGTTGTCACCAGCCTGACACTAATGATCTTCATGCCACAGGCTTTTTGCTTCTAAGACTAGACTCACGTTTACCCATTGAAATTCAACTTCTCAGCTCTGTAGCTTGCTTAATGAACACACCAACGTGATGTAAATTCACATCCTCATCCAACTTACTGTGCTCACCCACTTTATCTGCTTTCACATCCCTCCTACCAAGGAACAGAAAACTAAGCCAGCAAAATATCAAAAGAAAAGTTTCATACCTTCTCTTCACTGCATTGCAGCATGAGCACTTTTGCTATCCCAAGGACAGTGCCCTAAGAGTAGCAGATAGGGTCAGTGGCAAATAAAACTGTTTCTTTTCTTGGCTGCGTAGGTTTATGCCAATTCAAAGTCTTTATGAACTCCGAGCCTTAGCTAAGTCGGTATGATTAATATTACTTTGAAAACCTCTTGAGATTTCAATTTCCACTTGAGACTGTAAGTGGGATAATCTACTCCCTTCAAACTTCCAAAATTTTTGGCCTGAATTGCATCTAACAAAACTTTTTACTTCTGCAAATGTAAAGCTATTGTAAACCTGCTAGTTAGACTTTACTTCAGTTCTAGGATGGAAAAAACTGAATGACTTCATTCTGAACTGAAATCACATGCCTGCAGGTTTGGGACAGCTAAAAAACCTTTCTCAACAGTGACTGAAAGATGCGTCTGACAGTAGAAAAGACATGCCCTAGTGACAGATTTTATTTACATTTGCAAATACACAGATTCAGTGATGATGTATGAGGAAGAAATCAGATAGTATGAAAATTCTAGACTTGAATGTTTAACATTAGATCAGTCATAAAATAAGTCAGTATAAAAAATAATTAAAAATTATGATTATAACAAGATTCTTAAAAACACTCAACCAGAAAACTTAGAGAGGATCATAAATCTGGCTTTCATTAGATATGTTTCTCTACGGCAGAAAACACATTGGTTCTTAAGAAATCATAGCCCAGACTGTATTTCAGCTTTTGAAAACTCATTAAAGCCCACCATGTTGAAACCAATGGCTTATAAATTTGACATAAATGAATGCTAAGCAATTTCTTAATAGAAAAAATGCAGGCATGCCTCTTTAATTCTAGTCACTCACATAAAATACAGAAAGAGTAGAAGGATCAAGCTCCATTAAAAATACCTACTGAAATAAGACTGATGAATTCAGAAGATGGAATCAGCAAAAGATGGAACTCAGCTATTTAATTTATACTAAGTATCAAAGCTGTATTTTAATGTAGGCTTTAATATACTCTCGACAATAATGTTTCATAAAATAAATACATTATTTACAGCAAAGCCTTTAAGTAATCCATGCATTTTATGACTAAATGTAACACATCAGTTATTCAGCAAAGGCTGGTAATACAGCCAAATGAAAAGCCCTAAAGGGCTGAACATGATACCAGTTGCAGAGATGGCTTTTCATATTCAGTAAATTATGAAAGTATTTAGGGTATTGAGCCTGCAAAGGCTTGAAGGACCATCAATACCTATGGAGTTCAGTCAATATTTAGGGTGTTCACAGTGTACAAAGGGGCTAATGGTTTTGACAGGAAATCTGGTTTTCCACCTATGACTTTTTTCCTAATAAAGCATAATTCTTATCTCTACAGCTCCTGCCAATATTACCACAGCACTCAAGAACAGTCTACAGCTACCATTCATTCACATATGGAATATAGTATTGGAAACTAGATTTAAACTTCTACACACTTAAGTTACCACCTTAAAGGTGAGTGGATATCTGGGAATACTGATTCAAGGTGGCCTTTCAGCCCTAAGGAATCATTCACATATAGTCCTCTTGGCAGTCAGATATCTCCTGCAGCACAAGTGGCTGAATGCCATAGAGAGTATTTCTCATTTTGTTGGACAGCCATGCCTAGGGACTCTTCTGCCTCTGTCTGCTTCCACATCCTCCATCCAACCACAAGAAAACCTGTGTTTACAGCACTTGCAAATGGAAATCATACATTTAGTTAATCATGAGAGAGGAAATCCTTGCACATTTTGGGGGGTGGGGGGAAGTGTCCTGCTCTGAGGAAGGAATGCTATTGCAGAGGTTAGGAGGCACCTATCTAAGAAGGCTAAATTAGGTGTTCTGAATTCCCTCTTTCATTGCACTGACTACATAAGTAAATTTGTCTTAACTGAAAGAGTGTTCCATCTTGCCATGTCTCCTGTTCCATCTTCCCTTCAGTCTTTGGAGACAAAGAGCTTTTATTGCACATAGATCATTTCTTCTTTTAAAATGACAATAATGAGAATAAAAAATAATATTTCTTCCACTATATTTAATTGAAGAGCTATAAAGCTCAGATCACGTATCTACATTTTAGGTTGAAAAGACATCTTGTAAAAACATTTTTCCACCATGTTTATACTATTGCTAGCTAAACAACTACTCTATAAAGCCAATGATATGTTCTCTCTTCCTAAGCATTTACTGAAATAAGCAAGCAGAGAGCATATTTAAAAGAACTGATACAAAAAAGGCAATAAAGGTGGCAGGCTAATTTGGGCAGAGGGATGGTGCTACCTCTCTTTCTAGAATTAAAGATGACAAATGTTTTTTTCTTATTTCATCTCAGTTCCTAAATTTGGTTATTTTTCATACAGACTACACTAGTCAGTCTAAATGTGAGTTTTACAGGTCCATACAATTGCTTCTATTACCATTGCTTTGGTTTCTACTTCTGTTTCTCCCTTTTTAATTGTTTTTGAACATGGATGCTTTTTTTGTGCAGATCAGTACACCAGAAGTCCGCATGTACAGTTAACAGCGGAGCACCATTTCTACAGAAACATCGCTTATTTTCACATTTTCTCTTCATTACAACATAACTCACTCTCAGAGCAGAGATGTGCAATCAAAACCGGTTCTCCAGTGATCATTTGTTTTCAGCTACACAACCTTTTATTTGGGAGTATGTAATTTACTTGATTTTGCACATAGGAAAACTCATACATTGTAGAACAAGTATCAATATCAACTAGCAGGAGCTATTCTTGGGTGAAGCCCAAACGAAACTGCTTTGTGATACACTTATATTATTTTAAGTGCAGAGGACAAAACATAACCACCACATACCTTGAATCAACCAACCTCTGCAAACAACTTCTTATCAGAGAAGCATCTACCTTGACAGAGCACACAACTCACACTCTGACAGCTGGTTCCTAAGACTGTATGACTGAGCCCCTATTGTGTTAGCAATGTGAAATATAATGCACAATTTCTCCCTATGCATATTAGCAAAAAAGTTCTAGAGAAATCTGTTTTAATCAGTGAAAATCTGCTTCCTGGATATCCCAGGCACAGTTTTGCCAGGCCTCTAACAAAGAAAAGCTGGAATCTCACTGGTACTTACCATTGGGAAATGACATCCTTTGGTCTAAACTCTCCCATCATGATATCAATGCTTCATTTCCATGAGACTGCAGAGGAAAAGTGGCTTTTTTTTCCATAATTATATTTAAATTTTGTATGTAAATACAACTTGTTCATGCTGTGCTCATAGGAATTCCTTGGGAAAATCTGCATATGTACAGACAACATTTCTTACTCATAACAAATAGTAGCCGCTTTAGAAAAGCTGACTGCACAGAAAGAACACGTGACAAAAGTAATATTTGACATATCTAATTAAGGCAAGTTCTTGGGTGCAACTCTTCACTGGATCTACACTTTTTACTCTTACACACAGTAAGCCAAATGTTTTCTGAATGAAATGCCAGAAAAGAAAGCACTCAGCTGATCTTTTGATACCTTAATAAAAGTTGGCAGGAATTACCAAAATTCTTCCTGCTTTTCCTTCCTTTTAGGGCTGATCAAGAAAGGAATTGAAGATGCCAGTGTTACAGATTTAGCTCTTTGCAGGGTACTGCTCACTACTCAGTTGCATATATTTTATATTGACTTTTCACTGCTACTGATTCATCTGTGCTTAGAGGGGAAATTTTCCTTTTACTGTCTGTCCTCATCGTATCATGATTCAAAGTCTTTTACTTTGCCATCCTCCTTAATCTAAGCAGGTCTTTCCTGAGGCATTGGTCTTTTAAATACTTAAACTCTGTAATCAAGTCTCCTCTTCTTTGTCAAGGCTACATATTTTCAGTACTTAGGGTCTTTCCCCATGAAACAGGTTTTCTGATCTCCAGGTTAGAATTGTGCCCTTTTCTGCAGCTGACTTTCCACAAGAATTTTAATACATTTTCTGAACATCAGTGCTGAATTTTAACTATATATTTCTAACCAAGGAATTCTTGTAAAAAAAAGTAGGGCAAGGGATTCTGTACCTAACAGAACAATTCTTTTGATTTTAACTAATTATCTGTGTTATGCAGCCTGCATATTTCACTTTTTTTGTAGTATCATAACACAGTGAGGTTTTAAATTTAATTGTTTTCTACAACATTTAATACCTATTTCTCCTCTTGTACCATGCACGCTATTAAAAGTACCTGGAACAGCAGAGGACTACTACATGACATAAGCTGCTTTTAGCTGCTGCCCCAAGCACACTCCAATTGCTATGCATTTTCCTGTCCTGCTAAGACTCCGCTGATGACATCTTCCATCTCACATGTTTTGGCACTACCCTTCAACAAAGAACAGCTCATTTTATTTGACAAATTTACAGTCTTTTCTACGAGAGATCTGATAACCTTACAGGGCTGAGATAAATCATTTACCTTCAGCAGGTGTAACTCACTCTCTTACCCCATTTCTTGGGATGAAGGTCTTCTGGTAATATATTCCTTTAGCTCATCAGATATGTCCTGTTCTTGGTTTCACATCAACAGCCTCTTAACAGGAGTGAATTCTTATACCAGGACCAAAGGGAAAATGTGCTGTAGTGCTACAATGCTCTGCTATGAAGATTTACTTCAGGCTGTGACTGTGACCTCTGAAACAGCAGACAAATGGGAAGAACTGTGTCCTGGTTGGTAAGACACTTGTTATCAAGCTGTATAAGAAACCTCTCTGCCATGTTGTCATTTGACTTTTCATGGAAGGAAGTTGATAGGACATTAAGAATTCATACTCTCATGTTCAGGCACTACCTTATGTTGACCCTGTTATAAAGAATCTCATAGAAAGCTTTCCCAGATCTACACCCCGCATTTTGCTGTGTCAAGCTTTTCTTTCATTACATAGCTAAGGACAAACTAATTTTAAGTTAACTATTCCTGGATCTTTAGTCTGTTTGGAAAATACCTTTGCACAGTGTCACATACTAGGCCAAAAATGAATCAGTTAAATGCTTGCTAACTTTGTACACCTTTATTTTTCTTCTTTTCTTTTCTGCTGCATAACATAGCATCTACTATATATAATAAAAGTGATAACTATTCCCCAGTAGCAGGACCTCAGACGAGGAATATTTTCCTAAATGCAATCAAACTGAAAAAACTTGAACTGTATTGAAATCTAGATACATTACAAAGCTAAACTGTTTTGATAAAGTCATCCTCAATAAACACCATTTGAGAAAAAAAAAAAAAAAAATTAAAACCCACCAGAAAAACCTTTCACCCACACAAAGCAAAAATTTTTCTTTCTTTCTTATAAACAAAGGCCATTCTTCTGCACTTTTGGGACTTTTAATACCATGGATTTTAAATTCTAGTCTAATTCTGGTGTCATAAAAGCAAGTGCTACTTACACAAAATCAGTGGAATAAGACTCATTAAAGTATATAGTTAGATACATAATAATACTCCACCTCCAGTTGTTTTCTGTTGTTTGATCACTTTCAGAAAATTAGCTGATGAAAGTCAGAGAGTGTACTACCTTTGCTGATAACAAGAAAGCACCAACAAGAAGCAAAGATTTCTGAGATCCCTGTCATCACAGCTGGATCCAGTCAGGTGACTTTCAAGTTCTAAAACAACAAGAGTCTGCAGCTGGACATATAGCATGCCATTTACATTGAAATTTGATTTTAAATATCAATTTTCATTGCTGGTTGAAATAACAGTTGGCGTAAATCAAGTGAAGTATTTGATTTTGCCTATTTCAGACTTTTCTGAGCAAAAGTAGAAGACTATGTCATTAACTATAGCTTGGCAAGTTAGCATTTTAAGGTTAGATCACACCAACATAGAGACACATAACTCCAGCATTTACGAGATATTGAGTAATTCGAGTATTGGTTAGTGCTCAGACTTTTTTTTTTTCCCCCCTTTGGTTTTGTGTGTGTTTTTTGTTTATTTTTTTTTAAGTAAAGTGATCAGCTGGAAAGAAGCTTTGCAGAAAACAGCCTAGGTATTCTTGTGGACACCAAGTTGAACATGAACTAGTAATGGTGGGGCAGTACCAGAGTGGTGCATCCAGCTCTGAGCTCCCCAGCTAAGATGATTAAAGGACTATTTAGCCTATAGAACATAGGATTCAGGGTGGATTTCATTAGGGTATACAAATACCTGAAGGAGAGTGCAAATAGATAAGAGACCGATCCTTTTCAGTGGTGCCCAGTGTTAGGACCAGGGCCAATGGGCACAAACTGAAACACAGGAGGTTCTGTCTGAACATCGGAAAGCACTTTGTTTCTGTGAGGGTGACTCTTCAATGGCACAGGTTGCCCAGAGAGTTTGTGGAGTCCCTACCTCTAGAGATACTCAAAAGCTGTATGATCATTGTCCTGGGCAACTGGCTCTAGATGGCTCTGCTTCAGTAAGGGGCCGGTCCCAATGATCTCTAGATGTTCCTTCCAACCTCAACCCCTCTGTCATTATGTAATTCTTTTATGTTTAAAAATTACCTTCACTATGAATGACTGAAGGCAAATGCATGAAAGGCTATTATACGTGTATTTTGTGATATATCCATTAAATTTTCAGACTAATAAGAAATTCTGCCTGAAAAAGCATCATTTCATAAATGAGCATTTCATTAATTATTTTTCTCCAACCTCAGCAGTTTAAATGAGATCAAGCTGATATACTAGGAAACATAATATTTAATGGAGATCAAAGTCACTGAAACACTAGCAGCCTTGCTAAACAAATCCAGTCATGGTCCTTGGTGTTTACTGCCTTGTTATTAAAGGTGTTATCAACTGGGGCACAACAATCCAATTCTTGAACTGTACTGTTGGAGAAACTAGAGTTACAGAACAGGGAAATCTTACAGGATGAAGTTAGAGTCATCCATGAATAAAATTAAGTGGCCAGATAAATTACACAAACTGTCTGCAGTTTGCTGATAACTATACTGTTTTTGTACCGCTTCAAACTTTACCTGGAGGTGAGGCACTGTTTAGATCACACCACAACTCTTTTATCGATCATCTGCTGTGTTACCATGGAAACTTTTCCCACAAAAAATATGCACATTGCATTACAAATTCATTCATACAGTGTGCTCATTTTGTTGATGGGTTAAAGGAGGGGCCAAATCTAAATGATGCTTCATTTTAATCATCCAGTTAACTGATAACAATGTGCTGGATCCTATTCAGTAATTTTTCTTGTGGCTATTTATTTTCTCAACCTTCTTACAAGGTTGAGAAGGTTTCCATGGATATCAATCAGCTCTTATAATGAGATTCTTTTACTCAATGTCTCCTTAAAGTTTCTCCACTCACTCATTACAGAGGCAAACTTTATTTGTTTCTTCCTCAGGTTTATTGCTGTGAAACCACTGGGCTAGAACCTGCTTATAGTTGTTGTGACACAAAATGGGTTTTTAGACTTTTAAATCATTCATTTTCCTGAACAGGTGAAAGGAAAAATGCCTCATGCAGTTATGTTTGCTTTCATGAAGTCAATCAGGGAAGCAGTTAGGCTTTAATTCTTCCTGTGGTAAGGACAAGTGAACATATGCTCTGAATAACTGCAGTAAATGGCAGGAGCTAATTTTGTTTCTTTTTAGAAGAATCAAAATTATTCACCTGAAAATTCCTGTGTTTATGAAAACAGCTTTATACAACTGTCTTCAGCTCTGTAATTTTATCCAAGGATCATGTAACATCTGATTAAGATGAAAATAGTGAATTAGGCTAATAACATCAAAATGACTTTAATGGTTAAAGAAGTTCCTGCAACCTATGGAAATTAAGTGGAACAAACAGTAACAGAAATATAATGGGTTCTTGTCTCCCCTGACCGTGATGTGCATTGCTTCACTGAGTCTACAAGGGCTTTTACCCTCTGACTACAAATGAACCGGAAGGTCAGATGAATATTTATGAAGCAGGGCTGCCTACAGGTAGCCCACAGTTTCCTCATTTCATGTTGCAAAATTCTTTTTTTGCATATCAGTGTACTAGTGAGTTTTCCTTGGTCCCTGTTTTAAGCATATTCTTTGGTTCTATCTCCCCCATGTTACTGGAAATGCTTAAAGAAAAGTTTTAGTACTCAATTCCAAAATTTATTGCAAATTAATATTGATTGTAAATTAAATATCTACCTTCCTGGCTTGTGTATTTTAAATATATTGAAGGAATAAATATTTCTGGCAAGACTAATTTATTAGCCCCCTACTTGGAGCACAGGGTTGGGCATAGTGATCTCTGAAAGTCCTTCTCAATCTGATGTGCTCAACATTTCTATGATTATTTATATGACTGCAGAGTCCACAATCAGAAGTTCAGTCTTTTCTTATGTCTGAAGCATGCCATAAACAGAATTGCTCTGTCATCCAACAGCTTTCAGTCTCAGTTAATGAGATACAACATCAGGAGGAGACTAAATTCCATCACAGATTCCCACTCTTGCCAAAGTCAGTAACAAATCTCCTAATGATTATGAGAAGAAAATGTTGAGGTTTCAACTAAAAGGTTCTGTTTCAACCACTGTTTTAAAGTTTGAGATTATGCTGAAATATAGCTAAAAATGGAGTCCAGAATGAGAGCACTGTTAAATAAAAACAATATACAGAAGAAGCCAAAATAACAGCAAGAAGATGATGTATTGACTAGAGACAGAAAGACACAAGTTGGGTTGAAACTCTGAGACAATCAACTGGACAAGAAGATGGTATAACCAGAGGTGAATGAAATAAGATTTAAAATGTATTCATTGGTTCATGTGTCCAAAATTGAAATCTAATGTTATATATAATGAAAAACCTAATGGAGAGAAAGCAAATACCAGCCTGGGATACTCATGTCTGAATTCAACAGAGATAAGATTTGTTTTTGAAATGCTGGTGAATTCATCAATGCCTTTTGCTTCTACTTCCAGACAGTAAAATCCACTAAACATACATGATCATGCAGAAGAAAATCTCCAGGAGAGACCATCAAAGAACACAAACAGAATTACAGGTGCAACTAAATGTCAGTATTGTTGGAAATGGAATAAATAAATAAAAAAAATAAATGCAACAGAAAACTCAAGGTTTTCATCATAGTTTTAAGACATCTCTAGTTGTACATTAACAATTGTAATGCTCTTAAAGACGGTTTTATATAGCTGACTACCTTGACATTATAGCAATTTAAACAACTAATTAACATTTTTCATAATGATTATGTTATATAAACAAATATATACAAGGATATGCATGATCAGATGCATTTCCCCACCTTCCCAGAAATGGTTATATTGTGTTGGTGGGGTTTTTTCCTTTTTATTTCCTTCCGGCAAAAGAGTACCCTAGTCAATGAAATTATTTGTGAGTATATAATCTTACAACAGCCACATAAGGACACATTTAAATACTGTGCTGAATAAAGAAATTCCTGTAAGTTATGTCTGGACACAGGCTATCTGCCTGAATCAGCCCACAAAAGGATTACTGCTCAGTATTAAGGCCAAGTAGACTTTTCAGGATGCACTGAATGCACCGAGGTCATAATCTTTAGGAACTATGAAGGGACCTCCACTTGCTTGGTACCAATGCATGAGAGATGTCAGCTGAACTGTCTGGCGGCTTTTGTGCTGACTCACACATGGGATGGGGGTTCCACTAATTTATGAGGTTATGTGACTGTCTGTCATGCCAGGACTCCCCTCATTACTCCAAAATATGAGACCAAAGAATACATGATACACACAGAAAGATGTGAGGAGAAAATATTTATCTTTTGCTTGACCTTTTGATCTCAACCTCAAAATCATATTATTATTATTAAGTGCACAGTTCCAGTTGTGTGGAAGCTAGGGACATTAGCTTAATGAAAGAGTCACAAGAAAAGAAAAAAAAAAAAAAGACTGCCAAACATACTGAAGAATGATGTTAGATTATTTGAAGTCAAAATATTAATAGGAATACTAGTCTGCCACAGAATATAACGATGAGATGACAAGATCTCTGTAAACCTAAGCAAAATGAGCTCTCCTTTCTGCTTCTCCTTACATTTTCTTTTGAATGAAGCTTCTCCTGGTACATTCTTATCTTTGGAGACCACCTGTTTCACATTGCTGTCCAATAAATACACTTTCAGTTTCTGCTGGTTTAAAGGACAAGTTGACTGCCTAAAAATCCTTTTTCACACAGTCCCAATTGTACATTAATGTACTGAGGTGACAAAGTAATTTGCAGGATTCTAAAAAATGCATAGCTTAATTGTTGCAACATAACCATGACCCTCCTACAGAAATATCGTTCAGTTGCAATACAACTAATGGGCACATCCTACATCTCTGAATTAGTGAAAAAGCAAAGGTAAGCTTCCTACCAAACCTGTCCTGGTGTTTACTCTTGCAGTAGGCAATCTTCTGACATGTCCAGGCAAGGTAACTAACTGCTGAGGGCAACACTAAAGTAGTGCTGAAGAAAAAAGACAAGTCAGTATGCCCCCAGCAAAAAGCAACATATAGTACCCTCTGACCACAAAACTACCTGCCACACAGACAGAGTCACCAAGAGGCAAAGAATTCATTTCAGAAATGTCTCAAAGTTGAACCATGCCATGTTAATGCCAGGCCTCTGGTAGCAGAGGACAGTAGCTCTGCATTTTTGGAGATGGAGGATTGGAGTCCTTCCTTTTGTATCCTAAGAATTGCATTAGCTTTTCTAAAAGGAACATTTCTGATCTGTGTAAAAGATAAAGAACAATGTTAATATGTCCTATAGCTGTCTATGATTCTTGGATTTGCAAGGCCAAAAAGCGTCTCTATTAGCCAATTTCATGTGGTCACTTCCACAAGCCCAAACCTCCCTAGTGTTATGGACGGGACAAAAGCTACTATGTGTCCTCATTTTCAGTGATCTAAAGGAGAAAGACTAAAAAGTCCTTTCCCAGGGAACTATTTTTTATTAGATGCACAGTGGCAAGCATAGCAGAATCTGATCCAAGAGGAGCTGCAGTTGGTAATGGTGCTTATGTTTCATTTCATGAGACATAATCCAGAAACAAAACCAGGAAAAACCTACCTGACAGTGGCGTCCTGATAACATGACCACAAGGTAAAAACCTCAAACTGTAAATGTATTAGAAAAAAAACAGACATCTAAATGGAAAACACTGAATAAAAAAACCATGTCTTTATTAGTTTTCAAGTATTTGATAAGTTTAAAGTGTTTTTGTGAGGGAGATGACCTTTAATATCTATGCTGACTGCCAAAATATCTAAATTTAAAACAAAATACCAGTACTGCTGTACTTCAAAACAACTATAGGTTAACCTCAAAAATATTTTATAATCTTCTTGACTGGCTAGTCAGTACTGCATTTTTGCCTGGGAGATAAGTACTTTCAACACCTGTGAAAGGAAAACATGTCATATGAGATTCATGAAAATGCTGATCTGTCCCACCTCCTTAGTCTTAACAAGAATGTGGGATAGAAATAGGTTACATTTCTGTCAATAAAACACATACATGAAACTGTCTCCAAACTACAATTTATTTTGTTTGGGGTTTTTTTCTAGATAAAGAGTACTCTATGGATATTTTTCTACTTTTTTTTTTTTCCCCTGCAGTAAACCATATACATTGTTTACTACAGAAAATCTTCATTTTACCATTCTTTTCTGGTCTGCATAAAATGCAATGAAACCTATTGGAATAATTGATAATTATACTGCTATAATGTGTTGCTATCCCTCTTTTAGGATGTATATATATGGACAGATTTTACTTGTGCTCAATTTGTGTTTCCACCAAAATTGTGTTTTTTCAATAAACATCAGTGGTGATAGAATAAACCCTGTATACCTAGCAGTGAAAACAGCATGTCTCAAACAATGAAATTACCCCAGCTACTTCTTCCAAATTCCCAAAGTGATTGATAAGAATTAGTTGAGTTACTCTTCATGTGAAGTAAAACCAGCTGAATGCCTCATACACATTTGTCCTGTTCTCTGCTCCCACAACAGAAACAGATGAAAAATGTATTTAAGAAAACTGGAATAAATGCAATTTGCAGTTGAATATCTAAGGCTAGATTTTTAAAGCACTCGGAGTTCTAAGAAGTACCAGCGGATGCAAGCTGCTCCACCAAACCTTTTTACTATTTGTTGAGTGAATACATATCAAGTAATGGCAACTATTCCTCGGACATTTTCACAGTTGAATGCATCTCTTCATCTCTGTGTTATGAAAAGTCCATGTGCATATTAAAAGTTGGAATTAACAAATAATATAGCAATAAAATCTACAGATGCATGAAAAAAAAGTATTTGTAAAAACTCAGAAACTCTCCTTAAAGAGAAATGTTTATATATTTAATCAAGCTGTTGGCTGGCTGTTTACTATAAGCATGCATCCTTCAAAGTTAAAGATGGTTGCTCTTTCACATCTACTTAATTATTTACATCTTTTAAATAGTCAATGGCCAAGAACAAAATTTGTTTCAAAGAAGACCTGAAGACAATTTTTCCTGAAAATGTGTACATAGATTTTTATAACTGAGGTGAATAACACCATCACTGTCTTAACTTGAAAACAGGTACAGCTCAGATCTACTAAGGCAGAGGAAAGGATGCAGTAGTCACATGTAGAAGTGTATGATTTGGACAAGGAAATGGGTGTACAGTTCACATAGTAATTACTCTGGTCACTAAGGAGGTCCAAAATTCTTCTGCTCCAATGGCTTACAGAATATCCCTCAGGGAATAAATGCAGGCCATCAGTTAAGAAACATAATTTTCCCTTAAAATACTGCTTGTAATGTATTTTGAGAGAGGCAGAAATTTGGGGACAGGAACTGAAATGTAAAATGTATTAATACATATAGGTCCTCCCAATCATACTTCACAGAAATCTACTCAAAAGAAGGAGTATCTTTATCTTAGTGCATAGGATTGAGAGAGAATTTAAGAATCTTAGTTAACACTCCATAGATATTTTTATTCCTTTATGTTTCATGCTTCCCCACATAAGGTGAGGAGTGAAAACAGAACATAAATTGCAGTAAAAAAAGAATGGGCTTAGAGAAATTGACTTTTCCTGCACTATTAAGCCATTGCCAAAACCCACCTTGTTTTATTTGGCTTCATTGCAACTAACCAATGAGATATATGAAATCACACATCTACTGCCATTCAGCTCAGGATATAAAAATTATGTGGCTATCTCACTTCAATTAATCAATTCTTAAATTAATAACCATTTATTTATTTGAAGAAACAATAGGATAATACAACACCCATTTTTAGCAAGCCTCTTAAGTTCTTTGATTTTTAAAACAGCCACTGTTACAGATCTCTTCAATATACTTCAGACTTTCTCTGCTCTCAGATGTGACGGCACATCCCAGACTGCCATATGCAGCAGCTTGAAATCAAAAGTCACCATTTCTACTTGAACAAATAGCTACAAAAAGATTTTTCAAGGTAAGTGGCTCCAGGCATCAAGGGTCACAATGCATTTTTACAAGGTCTGGCTTTATTTTTTCAGGTTGGTTAAAAGCAGAGTTATAGGTTATACTTCAGCCTGAACAGATTTTGTAGTACAGTAATGGGTAAAATTAAAACACTTCTAATGGAATTGCAGGGCTGACCTTGCCCACTAAGTTATATCAACATTGTCCCTGGCAAGGTTCGAGCTTTGAACCCACTAACACTTGAAGGCGAAGCAGCATTTGCACTGGTGGCCATAAGCCCTTGTCTATTCATCCAGTACTTTTTTAGAGCTGAGATCAGGACCTGTTGGTGAGGCAGAGTAAAAATCCTATGCTAGTGATTCTTACCATTTCCTGGGGACACGCTAGAAAGACATGAGAACAAACTGTTTTTCCAGACTGAAGTAGGAGCATATTTGAATGTCACTATCAAAATTAGAGACATAACATGTGAAATTATGACTATATTATGGGCTAGTGGTAGTAGTTCTAAAATAAAAGCCCTCTCTAGAATAGTCACTGCCATGCACTGAAACACAAGGAAGTTGTTCAAAGTAAATGGAACTAAACCACACAAAAACAAATGTCTAGTTTTGAGGTAAGCTTCCCATGTAAACAACAAAAACTATTTTCCAACCAATTTTTCATGACATGTCCTTATAATTAAATCAATAATTTGTGACAAAATTATCAGTTTAAGACATAGCAAGAAAAAAACAAAAACAAAAACCCCAACAAAACTCTGATGAGTTCTTTCCTAAGATATATTAGAGAAGTAAACTATTGTTTAGTCCTAAATACTTCTTTTCCACCTGTCACACCTGAAACCATCTCCTCAGGAACAAACATATCATGACAAAGCTTGAAGGCCAGGGATGTCACAGCCAAATGACAACACTGACAGAAGGAAGGGGAAAGGATGTGAACAGAGCCAAGGCCAAGATTGTAAGGAGTGGGAAGTGAGTAAAAGAAATTTAAGTCCCAATTGAAAACTGACAAAAATGCATAGGCACATGCTTATTTCAATGGCCTTTCTTTCAGGAAACAGACTGATATCAATCTGAATGATTTGCAAGGGTAATGAATTTAAAAAGGACTGGCTTGAGACAAGGTTGTTGCCAAGGAAGAATGTTATAATGAAGAAGCTGGCAAGGAACAAGTGATTTCTTATAATGTGACTCAGACAACAGTTGCATGCACTCTGTTTTCCAACTGTTGAGCATGCAAACCACAGAGCAGCATTTGCTTTTTTTAAGACCCTCCAAGAGTCAGAAGGGGACAGTCATCACATTCACACTGAAGCATAGTTAAGAAAATTTGTATAACCTATACTGTCTGTTAGAGATGCTAATGAAATTCCAGGTTTAGATACGTCCTCTGACATTGACAGATCCCAAGTAGGGAAACTAGAATACTTTATCTGAAGTAATAAACATAAAAATGCTTACATAGCTTGATTCATGTGCTTTTCATGCTCTCTAACAGTTTTTCTTCAGACATACAGATAGGAAATGGAAATTATGGATGCTTAGTAGCTTTGGATACAACAAAGTAGATACTCTTAATAGCAAGAAGAGATATTATATTAATTTTTTTAATAATGCTGCTGGTAACATGTAAAACTAAGTGATAAATAGCCTCTAAATGTGAGGCTGTGCCATCAGTAGGACGGTTCCAGTCTTTTCTGTTGTTGACTTTTTTTGGCTCCCACAGAATAAGCCCTTCTTCCTCATCAGCGAGGACTGGCACTGGGTCCCTGTGGGCTGATCTGGAACCATTTTAGGATGCAATTTACTTAGTTAATTATATTTCTCCAGCAATAATTTTAGTGTTCACTTTTAAATCCTTCATTGATTTTAATTAAGTCTGTGTAAGCTTCCAAACATTTCTTTTAGATAACAAGCTGCTTACAGCACAACAACCAGAAACTCCACACTTACTAATGCAGGTGGAAACCAAACCTAAGCTAAAATTGCTTTAGATGTACAGCCAATGGCACAGTGAATTAGTTATCTTGAAGCAAAATAAAGCACTAAGAAATAACCTTCTCTTCCAAGATATTACAAGACACAAACTACGATATTGTTTCCAAGCTTTACATTTCTCATTTTCTTAAAATCTGTTTGCCTTAGTAATTAATTCTTCGGATCTTCAAGTTTGTTTTTTTTTTAAATCAGGCATTTTTAAGCACATCTATACCACGTATTGTTGCATCACATTAGTGATACTAGAGCTAATGTAATACAATGCAGAGGTATTAGATTATGTTTCAAAGGTAATATAGTGTAAATGGTTAACTGTTGTACTAACACTGCACTAGCTTAAACACTTTGCTATACATCATCATATGAGCTGTTGAAATACTGTTTAAGGTATAAAACTGCATGACATAAAAGTGGAAAAAGACACCTTCATTGCTAGAACAAAAAATTATTCACTGGATAGGAATGTCACCTGACCATAACTTTAAAAACATAGTTTAGTTGAACTGATATAGCTGTTCTTCCAAATACAGTATTTCTTATATCCTTTCCTGACAGAATTAAAGGCACTTTATCTACACACATGCAAAAACCTTGCCCATATTACTCTCTTCTTGTATCTAATACTACCCACGGAAGTTGAAAAACTCTCACAGACTTTGACACTTTACCCTTTGACTGTCGCTCTGCCACAACTTGTAAATATATTAATCTATTTCAGAGAGGAGCAGGGTTGGATATCTGTGCTACCTGCCATTGTAGAACATGGTTTTAACCAAGCAGCTACCTTGGAGAGTTGCCCTGACATGAAATATAGGCAATTCGGGAAGCATCCGGGGACAACATGAGCAGCTTCACAGACTTTTTTGACAGAAGTGGGATCAGGATATCATTTCTGTAATAAGTTATTTTAACAGTCATTTCTAAAGGAAGGCAAATGATCAGTCAATGCAGCCAAAAGCTTTTAATACCCGTCTGCATTTGAACTGATATTACTAGAAATTCAGCACATTAAAAAAACCAACACTATCAGACACTGACTTAAGAGAACAGGGAACAGAGGTTTGCTGAAGTTAGAATTAACTTTTTGGAAAAGGACAACTCTTAATCACTTTTGGACAGAATTCAAACAAAGAAGAACCCATGTCTTATTAGAAACACTGCAAGTTACAGTGGGCCTTATATTTAATAATTACTGTTGACTCTAAGCTGAATTTTCAACACATTTCCCAGCCTGATTTTTCTCTAAAGGCTCTATACTTTGGAAGGCTTCATTTGAAAAAACATGTTTGTAAGAAACTGCCAGCATGTTTTTTTTATTTTGACTTTATGAAACAGATATATACAAGTGCTATTTTACAAATCTTAGAAGATTCATGGACTGAGCACATTTCATTAGGCCCAGGACTGCCACGCTAATACATCACTTTTATGAAGTACTGCCTTGCAGCAACAAAAAGCCAATTTCCCACTTTTTATCAAGAATTTCCTCTTAATTAGAAACTAAATATATTATCCATTGTTCTCATTATCTTCCAGTTGCCTGCTTTTTGTTTAGGAAGGATTTTTTGTTTTTCTCAGTAAATGTCTTTTCAACTAGGGTTTGCAGAGTTCAATTATTCAATCTTTTACATTGAGAATAGGAGCTAAAATTGTGTTATAAGGTATGAAGGACAAAATAAAACAATGTAAAGTTTTATGAGACTTTACAAAATCAATTGGTAAAACAGAAATGGATTGAAGTTTATTTTTTAACTTACAAGCATGCAGCAAACCAAATAAAATTTATATTTTGTAGGAGGTGCAGAAAAAGACTTGTCATGCATTAAAATCTTTAAGCAGTGTAAAAGTGTATATTATTGAAACTTTGCACTACTACTATAAAGATTGAACATATACCCACTATAAAATTTTACAATAAAAAGTCATGGATCTGTCTTTGACACAGTCTATACCTAACAACTTCCCAGTGTTCAGTGAAGCAATTGCTGGCTATCCTGAAGACTCATTGCTTTAACATTAAGCCATTTAATTTATTATTAAGTGTCTGATCTGCATAATTATTTAAGTGGTTGTTTGGCATTACATGAGTGCAAATTCTTTGGCTAGTTATCTGTTATTCTGTGAAACAGAACCTTACAAACATAAATGTGGTCATTTTAAGTCCTGCTATCACTTGAATGCAACTACTGCCCATGAGCTTCACAGTGAAAGTTGGCAAGTGATGTCAAGGCACATGGAATTTATCTTCCTTTTCCCCTAAAGCTTATCATTGTCTTTGCCCTAAGTGCTCCTGATCTATTTTGTAAAGAGAAGCATAAAGGCAGGAGCAGAAAGAATTGTAGGAGTTCGCTGATGGAACGCAAGACAAAACTGAGTTTCAAGGGAAGCTGATAGAAGGGCTACGCTGTTACAGAAACAGGAAAGGTAGTTTCAGAAGTGACACTTGACACAGGAATGATGGACAAAGGAAGCACTACAGACATCTTGGAAGTTGAAGTCCTCCATCAGAACAAGGGGTAGTGATCATGAAACCTCTCCCAGCTGCTTATAGAATATTTTATCCACCTCTTCATTCTGGTTGGGTGGTCTATAACAGACTCCCACCATGATATCAGCCTTATTGGCCTTTCCCCTGATTCTTACCCATAGGAACTCAACCCTATCATCACTTTCATTAATTTGTAAGCATATGTCTCCCTAATGTAAGGGCCACCCCTCTGCCTCTTCTTCCTTGCCTATCCCTTCTGAAAAGTTGGTAGACACTGATTGCAGCACTCCATTTGTGTGAGTCATTCATTCCTACCCCCTTTCAAATCTAATTTAATCTTTCAATAAGCCCTGCTAATTCTTGTCCCAGGATCCTTTTTCCCCTTTATGACAAGTTTGCCCCATCTACTGCCAGCAGGCCTAGTGTCTTATAGACCAACCCTGTGGTCAAAGAACCCAAAGTACTGCCAGTAACACCAGGCTCGAAGCCAGGAATTAGTCTGGTGGGTCTTCCTGTTTAAACCCTCATCACAGGATAGAGGAGAACAGTACAGACCAATCCCATAACCGGCTGTCCAAAGCCCTGAAGCCTCTCTTCATTGCCTGTGGACTTCTTGGTTTAAGTTCATCACTGAATGTTAGAAAAATTATTAATGGGTAGTAGTCTGAAGGCTGAACCCCCATGTCTCCTGATGTATTGAAACTATACAATTAAACGTGAATACCATAATCCTGTATGCACACTCAACGTCCAAAAAGAAATTGAAAATGTGTTATCACTGTACAGAAATTAAGCTTTTAAGCAGCTAACCAGGCATTGAACTAACCCAAGATTTCTTGTCTCTATTACTTTCCCACAAGCATTATGCACAATTATAAGCAGTTTGATACTGGATTAGGTGTGATTCTTTCTTGTGATAATAAATGATGACTTTGAATCCTGACTGGTCAGTATTTACAAATGATGCTCAGGTACCTCACTGCTGTCCCATATATATAGGGTTGATGGGAGTATACTTGGTTATATTTGGCCAATACAAGTTATCTTTGTCATTCCAGGATGTTTCAAACAACCACGGTATTTCATTTTCAGTGCTATGATTTGATTGCCTATAAAATGTCATTTTAGCTCTCTTTTTACTGGTTTAGCAGTTGTGAGCTTTCCTTTTTGTAATTCTTATATAAGATACCTACCTATGCAAAGTATTCTCAATTCATGGGTTTTCTCTTTAACAACTCCATTTTTTTTCCATTTTTTTCCTGACTTTATTTGTGCATTAGCTATTGCACAGGGTAGGTGGACACCTCTGGAGCCTTCTTCATGCTAGCTGGTAAGATAGCAGTCAACTCAGCTTTAGAAATCTAAAAATGTAAACACTATATATAAGCTGATCACATCAGACTCTCTTTGTAGCTGTATGTATACACATTGACATAAAGAGAGAATTAGACACAGGATGCGATAAATCCAATCTACTTTAAACATCTGAATTCAGTGTTCATAGACTCTGCTGACTATATTGATTACATCTCTGTTGACTGTATATGAATTTAGGCTAACATGGATATAGATGTTGGCACAGCTAGATGGATTGTACCTTCTTGTACCTTATGTATTCTCTTATAAACAATGGCTTAACTATTTCCCCGATAGCATAATTCTAGAGAAATTTTCTGTGACCAAAATACTGTTTTCCCAGTACATGATAATACAGAACTATTTTTTTATTTGCCATTTCCCTTCTTGCTTCCAAATATCTACAGTTAAATGTGAAAATCAAATATGTTTTATATTCCTAAGTAGTTTAGTTCTATTACATGTTCTTGATTTACAGACTATATACAATAATATTCAGTTAGTTATTCTATAGAACAGGGACTGAAACTGTTCTAAAACCCCCCATGAATTCTGATCATTCAAACTATCAGGAGAAATTCCAAAATGAATATTTAAAACCTTTATTAATGCCAAGTGACAAATATAAGGTGTAATGAAAATCCATAATAATCTAGCTTAGCCAGCACCCTCCTCTGTAATGCTGCTACAGGCATAGCAATACCACAGAAAAAGTAACATCAATGAGAGATGCCATAGAAGGAAAAAAAAAATCCTGAATAACTGACAGTATCTGATACAAAGCTGCACTAGAAAAGACAGACTGATAAAAAAAATAAGCCACAGAAAATAAACAAGCGGGACTTACTACCACAAGCATCAAAAATTAATACAACCAAGTATGAAGCACTGCTGCATGTTGAAGTAGGATGTGGACCACAGAGCTTTAAGCACTCCTGTAGGAGGGGAGAGCTGTAGTGCACAGAGGGTTTTCCCACCTCTGCAGCCACTGAGTTCTGTTAGGGGTATCAGTGACAGGCAGCAAACAGGCTTCACGAGTTTAACTCCTTGACATTCACAACATGACTCATTAACTCACAAGTGATTCAGTACAGAAATAGCTGCACTTGTGGCCTGCAGAGCACGAACTTTAGTGAGCTTCACAAAAAACAAAACTCATCTTCTTCTTCCGTTATCTGCTATTACTAAAGGTTTGAGAGCTCTCCAGAGGTTGCTTAAAAAATTCTCTCTATAGGAATATGGGGAGATAAATGCTCATTTCCCAAGCAACCACAAATTACTAATTACGTTAATAATACTATAAGCTGTCTTACCTCCTAGTTATGAATTAAATAACCTTGTCAACTACAAGCTAAGGACAACAATGAATAAGGCCCTCAAACCAGTCATTTTTACTCTCTGTTCTTCCTATCCTTAGTTAGACACAATCACCTCATAAAAGCTAGTTGGAAGAGGAAATAAATATTAGTTAAAAAGAAAAAAAAAAAGAAAGTTTTACATCACAGTAATTTCAAAGTCATCTTAAGTAACCTGGAAACCCTGCTATGCCACAATGCAACCCGCCATGAAGAATGGTAGAAATCATTTGGGTAGATGATTTTGTTTTGACAGGGATTTAATGTGCCATTGTCCTCAACTTTCTTTTTAACAAGGTTATTTAATTTATGATTTGGATGTATAAACAGTTTGTAGTGTTGTCATTAGCATAGTTAATCATATCCTGCTCTATAGGAAGTGGACATCCGTCATGTGGGAATCCTGTACACATTAACTCTGTCATTCATTTGATCTCAGAATAACCTCTGGAGGTGCTCCAGGTCTCTAACAGTAGTAATGGCATTGTAAAATATTGGTTTCTAAAAAAATAATAAACTGTATGTATATATATATATAAAGCACTTGGAACCTGTCTTTGTCCTTCGTTGCTAGTCTATAAGCCACATTGCACCACCAATCACTTCTAGTATCAAAATTTACAAATATAGCTAGAGCAAAATATTTATCAGTTAGGACAGAAACAGATCCTTTTTTTTCTCCTTAGAAGCTTAACTTTATTCCAAAGTCTTTGGTGGCAGATGGGGGAGGCTGATGTCAGCAGTGTATTACTGACAACAGTGGTAAAAATTCAGGGCTTCCATTAAAAGTGAAGGCCAAGCAGAGGGACCACACAAGAGTCATGGAGAAAAAGTGAACTTTGTGAATTTTTAAGGAACCAAGTTCAGCACTAAGAATAAGGGGACATTTACAGAAGGAACACTGTCCCCATTCTGCTGTTCTAGCTATGCAAGATCCATCCCACCCCATTTTTTCATGCTACACATATCATGCACTTGATTTTGGCACCCCATCAAATGCAAATCCTCTAATAAGAGAATAGAGAACTAGGCATTGATGATCAAGCACCAGAATGACACTAAAAGTAAAGCAGAATGGAAATCAGACAAGTCTCAAAATACCGATCAGTAGTTCATGGCTCATCTGATCCAAGTCAGCATCAAAATGTCATTGCTGATGAAGAAGAGAAAACCCTGACACTGAAGTCACACCATAATTCTGCAGCCTTTTTTTTAATCATTCTGGCTGCAAATCAACCATTTAATATCAGTCTTTATTCACCTTTGTCCGTCTCTTGTATTCATCTGCTTTGGTAGCAAAATAGAGATCTTGACACAGAGCATGACAGAAATGTCTGTTCCAGCTCCTACTCTTATTGACACACTGGCTGCAATTCTTCCCTAAACTTTTAGTCATACTCTCCCCATTCAGAGCTCCTGTGGGACATGGAAATCCTCTGATCCTTGGTCAGTTGGCCATGCATAGTAAGAGAAGGAGAAATGTTGGCCAGGGACAGGGTAGGTTTGGTCCTGGTGATGGCAGTCCCTATTTATGTCTGCTTGTCTTGTCACACCTCTAGGCAGAGCACCAACAGCCGGAGTCCACAAACTTGCTGGACATGTTCAAGGAACAGAGGATGCTGTGGGCATGCTCTCTGTGATGCTGCCTTTCGCCTCCCTGTCTTCATTTTTTGACCATAACTGCTCCTCCTCCTTTTTCTCATTTGTTGTCCTCCACATCATTTCATTTTTTCATAGTGTCCTCTTTAGCTTTCAAGAAGGTGGAGCTGGAGGCGATGTAAGGGACCATTGATTAGTTGTCTCAAACATCACCCCAATAGGGGAAAAATATTTCTTGTAAAGAGACTGAGCAGGAGTTGCTTATTTCAACATTCCTGAACACAAAGGAATATCTTTGGCATCATCAGCTGACTACCATAGAAAATACTGTGAAAGGAGGAACAGAAAATGCCGTGAAAGGAGAAACTTGGTTAACTATGTCTGCCTCCCCCCGTGCCCCAGTTCCTCAAACTGCACAAGAGCCTGGGCCCAGGGTCCTCTCTTTTGGAGACCATCGAAAGACCACTCAATGACAGTAGTGGGCACGTGTATCAGCCACAGGAGTGATGTAACATGGGGGCAAGGCAATGCAAAGCAGTTCTGAGACATAATTGACTATCTCCTGGAAGAGGAGGGGACATGGGCAATAAATGATGGATATGTGGACCGAGAGAGGGAAGCTTCTCCCACTGACACAGTCCAGCCAATAGGATGCCATTGGAATGTGTGGGTGGTGTGCTAATGTATTCTTCTTCTTCTTTCCAACTTTGCTTTCCTCTTCTCTTCTCTTCTCTTCCCTTCTCTTTTGCTAAGTTGTAAGAGCACTAATAAAGTGCCTTTGGCTGCCGAGTGACATCTGACATCATTTGTGTCTTAATTTCACCCCGGAAGAGTCCAGTCATATTGGAGACAGGATTGGACCTCAACAGAGAAGCAGAAGGGGTTGATGGCAGTTTCTGGCGCATGAGATCAGTACAAGCAGCAGCAAGCAGCAGTGGGAAGGAGAACCTTAACCATGAGCCACCAGTGGTGCCCAGAGCTACAAGACCAGGAGGTTGAGCTGTGCCATCTTACCCACAGAACAAGGAGAGGAACACCACGGTAGAGTTGCAGACGCTGTACCACACCAAGGCAATGCACTACAACAGGTTTGCCTTACAAGCAACAAATTACACTTTAAATTAAATTAAGTTTAAATTAAATTTAAATTAAATTGTACACTTGTTATCTTTTGATAGTAAGCCCTCTGGCCTCAGGCAAGCAAAACCTAAGTTTTCCCTCCTTGTTTTTGCTCCAGCACTATCTCCACAAATGCAACTGCTCCAGACACACACACGCAAAAGATTTCTGGGGGAAATACCTAAATAGAAAATGATTAATGCTATAAAGTCTTACACTGACAGGGTTTTATAACAGTTCAGCTTGAGCAGCTGGAGGTTTTTCATCATATCGATATTTTGTAATTTTCTTTCTGTGGAATGCAAAGTTTTCTAAACAAATGCTGCAGTTTACTGCTTTACACACGTGGGGGGAAAAGGTATTTTAAATAGATGTGAGAAACTCTTCTCATCTTACTCAAAGTAAATGGTTGGAAAGCCACTTACCCCCAGTTGCCACAGTAATTTCACGTAGAAAATGGCCATAAAATGGAAAATCGAAGGACAGATTCACTCTCTGAAAGTAACAACACCAGAAAGTAAAATTGATATTGTGCAGAAAGGTAAGAGAAAACAAAATGAACAGTCCTCCACTTCAAACATCTGTTTCATTGCTTTTTATTTTTCACTGAAGCCTATTCCTATCCTTAAATTGGAATTGTCAATAGCTAACTGGAAACAATTCTGTGCAGCGCTTAAACACTTGAAAGCAGTGAATTTCATAACTGAAGACTTCAGAAAAGAAAATACACCAGCAGACAGTATAACTCTCTCATAAGAATAAAATTAATAAAGATTTGTTGAGTTTTTCCTTGAAAAAGTTACTTTAATTTCTTTCTTAAGAGGAGTCATCAATATTTAAGGCTTAGCAATACCTCAGTTTCACAGGATGCCCACTCCATTGGCTGTGGGTCGTTTGCTCATCTACTACATGCTCTTTCAGTTTCAAGTGCTCTCCCTGATATTCTGCTGCTACCTGGGTGCCTCTCAGATGAAGGCTGGTCACTGGAAGGCAATTCCTCCCTCAAACCCACATGACAACAGTTCCTAAACCTCTCTATACCATTAACTAGGAGCTGAAATAATTTATAAAGAAATATTCAACAAAATTATTAACAAACTCTACTTAAAGTACATATTGGAAAATAAGAAAAGGGAGGAAAAAAAAAATTCAATCTTCTTTTTCCCTGTCAGCCTACAGCTGACTATCCTCTATCTGCTGAATTTACAGCAGAGAATCGTAATTTGGAGAACGGACTTGTCCTCACCTATGATCACCATAAAGCACCATTCAAATTCAAAGACATTTTCTCTCCAGCTACATCTCTTTCCTTTCCCATCTATTTGACTCCTTTCTCAAAGCTCAGTGATTATTGTGGCCACCCATAAGTATCACCTGGTGTGCTACATGGCAAAATTCTAAATGAATCAGTAGTCATAACAAAAAGGAGTGCTAAAATCCCAGTAATGTCTTTCATTCTTTAAATGCAATATCCCATGAAAAACACATCACTTCCAGAATGGCCTGAAGCCCAGCTAGGAACTGGGTATGCAGCCCATTATTATTTGTTATTTAGGAGGAGTTACTACAGTAAAAATTGGTGTGAAGATGGGTTGCTGGTGACGGTCCCTCAATGCTAAACTTTGATGTCTCCACTTAGGAAAGAGCAAGTCCATACATTTAAAAAAAAAAATAATTAAAAACATTTTGTCTTTATTTTCCCTACCATTATTTCTACATTGGTTTTCTTATTTTCAGATTTTATCTGAGTATTTCTTCTCTCAGGAATAAATATATTTACATCCACCAGAAACGTCCAAAGAATTATTTAGCATGAAATTAACTGCTGAAGATTTACTGTAACTTTAAATTAGATTTGCTTTCCACTTAAGTGGAAGACAGAATTTTGACAGGATTTATTAGCACTTCTTTTGTTTGTTTTTAATTAGAATGCAAAATTCACTTGCATTGTGTTAATTAGACTGAGTAGGTTCTAATGACCTTTTCTGTATATATCTAAATATGGATACTCAATTGAACCTTTCTAATCAAAATGGCATATGCAAAAGACAGCTCATGAATTAACTTAAACAAGCGGGTTTTTACCATTTAAATTATGTCCTTGCTTTACTAAATGTAATTTCCAAAAACACTGTTAAACCCATCAATTTTCTGACCAAACCATCCCTCTTTCCTTTATACATTATTGTGCATTTTACCTATTAGCATTAACTTTGAATAACACAATAACCATTAAACTGCTTCCAAACTGTGCCCTCTTAACAGTCTCTTAAATTGCTGTAATAGAAACATTAGTATAAAAGTGTTTGCAATAAAGACTTGATCCTAAGCCCACTCAGGCCAGATAGAGATCTCCCATTGACTTAAATCAAAAAGCAATGCCTTAAATTCTGACCATGTAAAAAGGTTTAATATAGAAAATTGTTTAGTGTAATACTGTAAGAAATAACTGACAAGATTTAAGGGGTATTTTAAAATGCTATATTGTAGCAGCCACTATAAATAAATGTTTTTACTTCTGCTGCTAGAAAGCATACCTAATTTTTCAGAAAGATTATCAGAATTTTCAACCCACTGGAATAACAATGTTTGTCCCATGAATAAATGATATAATGGACTGAAAGGAAAGGGAATTGATTTTTCCAAGTATGAGGCGATCCTGTATCTAGTTCAGTATTAGAGTAATCAAATATTAGATATCTAATCTAAACAAACAGATCATCCAACCCATACCTAAAATTTTACTAACAGTTAAAATGGTGGCAATAAATTGAAGAAAAAAAAAATATCACTATTAGTGATATAAATCCTGGAGTGATATATATTTTCATTTTTTTCCATTAATATTTGTGTGTAACTTTCCCCAAACATTGACTATGCTGTTTATAGAGCCAAACCATCTCATGGATCCTCTTTATTGGCCTGCCCTGGGTGTTCCTGAGCTGGCAAGGGGGTTGGACTCGATCTCCAGAGGTCCCTTGCAACCTCTGTCATTCTAGGAGTCTATGATTCCTAGAGAAGCAAAACAAACGGGCAGCTTCTGGGAACTCTTAGGGTTACATACTTAAAAATGAAAGTAAAACCACAAATTCATTGTAAAATTTTTAGCATTCAAAGAATCCCTGACACTGTTAGAAGAATTAATAGTTGGCCTATAGTAGTTTAACTGTTTGTTTTATTGTCAAATTGGAGAATAATCTTTAGAAATTATCAGCATGTAAGTAACTGAGTCATAGAAAGATGTGCAAAATGACCTTTTGAAAAGAGTAATGGCAAAGTTTATCTCTATGGAAGAGAAGGGAAGGTATTGCTGCTTAGTTATGTATGGTCTGCCTAGAATATATGACTCTACAGTTGCTATAGATAACACATCTCTTTAAGATAACTTTGTTGTGTAGTACACATGGGTGTTGTTTGCTTGGACACAGATAAATAATTGACACATAAATAAAAGATAAAGCCTTACAAGATGACTCACTAATACTTTTTCAACCTTCAGGAGGGACATAAACCAAATCCTTTAAAAAAAAAGGTCTCTAGAACAGTATGTAGACAAGGCTGCTGCCTCTCACCTTCACAGTCCAAGATATTTGACTAAGTATGAAAAGAGATGGATATCAGTGTGCTGAACTTGGACCACAATCTTCTCTGCTAGAGCTGGCAGAAAGGCAGAGTGAGGACCTGACATTCAGCAGAAAAGTCTTAAGCCACTTGCTTTGGGAATAAATGCGTGAAGTCTATGCTGCCAAGCCAAGCTCCCCTCTGCCATGCTGAATAGCACTGATCTCACACCTAGACCACACTGATCCTACACACAGGCCAAAAGCATTGTTTCATTTTAAGCCTCTGGTTCAATAACTTCTTAAAAATACCCCCCTTGGAATCTCAAGGATCCAATAAGAAACAAAAGTGCTTAGAATAAAGGCGTGGAAGGGTGTCACATTCACTAATTGCTAAACAACAGTTTAAAATTTCTCAAAGAAATTTCACTGATCTCAAATTGGATTTAGATCCCAAGCCTCATAAATTACTTTTATTTAGAAAAGATGGTTTACCTTATATAGATATTTTTAATTCCTTTATTACCTATTTTTTGTGTGTTTCTCTGTGTGTGTGTTTCCATTCTCCCCCTGAACACAGATCACCAAGATCCCAGATGAAGGCAACAAGGCAGACAACACACGTTCTTACTTTTAGGTACCCTTGAGTGTTGTTTTTTTTCTCATTATAAACAAATTGTCTTAAGAAAATAGCTGGTACAGTGTTTCATGAAACTTACCCCAAAGATATATAACTGCCTGAACCCTCTGAATTTGCATTATCCTGGCTCCTTACAGTCGTTTTGTCTCTAAGGAATATATTTTATGTATTGGACTCTGTTAGTCACATGTAGTGGATTTATCTCCCCACTTTGCTTTTTTTTCAATTTAGGTAAATACCACAGTATTTCTTCTTGCTGCCTCTCACATTCCTCTGAGCCAGTCACCTGGCTGATGCCAGGGAGATAACAGACAAACTGAGAGAAAAGATGAATTAAAATTCAGTTTTCTCTCAGCTTTAAAACTGTTAAATACACCTGCATCTTTTAAAACTGTACAACTTTTAAATAAGCTATTAATCAGATTTTGTTGTTAAGATGGCAAAACCCAAGGACATTTTGTTGGAGAGAACTTGGTGAAGGGATGAAACAAAAACCTCATGAACCACAATTCCGAGTTGTAGTTTTCTGTATTTGATTTGTGCTAATATTGGCTTTTCTATGTATGTAGTTTCCAGCCACCGCTGAGATCTGAGAATACAATCTGTAAATCTTGCAGCATTCAATTTCACTTCTAAGCATGTAAACCCATTATTTTCATACCCATTTTTACCAGGTAGCATGATTACAATACATGAAACAAGACTGTTATATACACTCTGTGATATTTATTTGTTGATACTCTGAAATTGTGATCACATCTATCACTTCTGTAACTATATGGCATTCTCATTAGTTTTATCACTTGTCCCAGAAGAAAAAAATGTGACACTTCATACAAAATGGAAATGCAAACACAGATACACTCCATGGGAAACTTGAATTTCAGCAACTTAGTCCTTAACCCAGATCTGTAGCTATTGATGTCAATGGTAAAATTCCCTCTGACTTCAGCAATTTAACTAGTTTATTGCTCTATACTTCGTGATCCTTAAAAACAGACATGAATTTTAAATATATCTGTAAAGGTATCTCTGAAGGACTGCTACAGAAAGTACAGAAAGGCAACTTGGAATCATTTGATAACAGTATGCAGACTTTCACAGCTTAACTAAAATTCGAAGACAAAGCTCTGTGAATAGTAGCCACAATACTACTGCGTTGGTCACTGGTAAAAAATATCTGTGTCAAGGAAGAAAAAGGTCTAATAACTTACCGCTGCTTGCCGATGCGTATTGGAAAGAATCCCATGAATCTTTACTTTGTCTTTTTCCATTTGGTCTATATTGACCCACAAATCCCGGCTAGTAGAATCATACGGGCCATACGTCCTTGAAGTATAATAATTATGATCTGTATCCTCCTGAAAGAGGGGTGGAAAAAAACACCGGAAATACAGATTAGAATGGAAGTACCTTACTTTTATATGAAACTCACCCTTGAAATACTGAGTCGTGCTGTTTCTGGGAGCGGCAGCACACCGCAAGTCAACAATGAAGAAAAGAGGTACAAAGTGCAAATGTACTGCAGGAGACAATTCTGTTCCTAAACACAAGTTCATCTCCAGCAGCACCTCCTCTACCTAAAAAGTAGCGTGTGACTACCCTCGTCACACATCATGCTGTGCTGCCATGCAGACCTGACACCCTCTCCCCACGACTCCCTCCTCAGAACATACGTAACTCATTCCTACTGATGAGGTCCTGAGCTGAATACATACTTGTCAAGGGCTTAAATTCTATATGACAGTGTTCATGGGCTAGACTAAATATATTGACCATATATATTCAGATGGATTTCATCCTACATTAACTCCATTACTGATGCATTTTACTTAAGCTGGTGTAGATATAATCAGGTTATCTGATGCTTTCAATATCTTCTGCTGTACTTTATATGACAAGATGTACTTGCCCAGTAAATCTCAGTGACACTTTTGAAGAAACTTCTAACAACTTCAGCAGCTCTTACACACAAGTAAACATAATTAAAACTAAACTGTCAGGAAGATGACAAAAAACAGCCACCTTACCAAATTCTTTTCCTCTTTAACAGTCAAAAGAAGTGGTTATTACTGCCACGTGTAGAAAGGAGGTAAATTAGAAGGTTTTGACAACAAAAAAAAATTATTTTCCCAGGCTAATGTATCATTCTGACAGAATTTCCATAGAAATTAAAAGTTACATTTACAGCATCACAAAGTCTCAAGGAAAAAGCTCCAAGAGACAAAGAAGAAATAATTACCAAAATAGCTATTTTCAGATAAACACGCAATACTTAAACTACAGTTAACACAGTGCAGAGCTTTTGCATTTTCCAGTTTTTCATAACTAATAAAACTACTGCAGCTAAGTAGCTAAGTCCCTCAATCCACAACTAGAAGGCTCTAACACTGAGCTTAATTTATTGCTCTGTAAGAATGCTTTAAATAGTATCTTGATCCATGCTTAAAGCAGACTCATCATACATCTTGTAAATCAAACAAATTACAGCCTTTAGCTCAACGATTTTGTCAATGTGTGAGGAAATACTCATGTATAAGCAAATACGAAATTTTGTGTGAAAAAAACCCACAACAGTCTTGTTTACTGTTTTAATTCAAGTTAAATAACCTTAGATACTTCGGGAAGGAAACAAATTCACTTCTACTTGGATAATAGAAAACAGAATTCCTCTTGCTCTTTGGAAAAGCTTCATAACCTTCATGCGGATGTATTTTATGGATGTACCATTAGATATCTCTCTCTCACATCCTGATATTTTTTTAATCCTATCTGTAAATTTACAGTATGACTACAAAAAGGAACATATAGCTAACTACTAAAGTTGTCCAGGGCATCCTGGGAGCTGTCAGCAAGGTTAGGAATCCATGCTTGTATTCCAAGTAATTGTTTTCATTGTTTTTAATGTGCATTACCATGGAAATGAAATTGTTGGAGTCTTCTGTAAATTTCCCAACTGTAGGAAAACATTTTCTTTGTATCAACAGATATCTGAGTTTTCCTTCTGACAGGCCTGTTTATGGGCTTTGGTTGATTGCACCTGCTTCATGATACATTCCATCTCCTACAGGTACTATATGCACAAGAAGGTGGAAAAATGTTTCAGAAATTATGCTTAATTTGCATGTAAGCTACTGAATTAAGAAAATAATTGTAACGGTTATGACACATATGTAGAGTTCTACAGATAGGTAGAATTACATATAAAAACAAGTATGAGAGACAAAATTTTCAGTATCTTTTAATAACACAGAAGCATGTTACCAAATGAAAGAACATGCAGATAAAGTAGAGAACATACCTGTTACTACTAAAAGAAAATCTTTCTTTTTTTTCTGTTTTCCAGGTATTTTTAGTATATGACTGTTATTTCTCATTGTTTCTCTAGATGTACAGTGCTGTCAAACTACTGCATATATATGAAGCAGGAAGCACCTCTGTTCTATTGAGAAGTGCAGCTTTTAAACACAGGATTTGTCCAGAGATTTTTTGCACCAGGTATGAGGGTTACTGTTGGCAATCTTTGTGAGTATAAAGGAAATATTTATTAGAACCTCTTTCAGAACTCTTCCGTTTTGGGGAAATAACTTATTTTTAACCCGAGGCAACCTCTTTGATGCTAACTTGCCACCTTACTGTAGCTTGGAAACACAATTAATTTCTTACAGTTTTCACATGAGATATTGTCTGATGACACCCTGAATATATTCCCATACTTCTCCAACTACAACTGGATTTTCTCAGGAAAGCTGAATGCATGCAGTATTCTTGAAAGCTCAGCACAACTGAAGATTAAGCCTTCTTTAAATTCTTGGCGTTCAGTATTTGCTAAATTTAATGACTGAACATCCATCCCACGCACTACATATACCAATACTCCCAAACACAGTCCAAATACTACATATCCAGTTCCTCACTAACTGCTGTCCCTTAGCAGATTACGGCTTCAAATGTATGAGGTGATCTGTCACAATCAAGATAGCATAAAGTACCCATATGTGATCTTTAAAAGTAACAAATACATTACGCCTCTAAAATGCTTTCAAATTACTAAGTGGGATTCTGGCCATAGATGTACATGAAAATAATTCTGAAACAGACATGAAACAATAAAGTTCCCTCTCAATGAAATAAGACATTATGTAAATGTGGGACTTTACAGGTTTAATTCCCTTTCTGTAATATATTTTCTTTAACAAGAATTAAAAGGTGCTGTAAATCTCCAGTTGACAGGATATTATCAAACAAGATTTAGATTAAGAATAACACCCTTTGTTGAATCTGACTGCATGAATATTTTGCTTTTAAATACTGGATCCATTTGGATCCAATCACAGACATGACTGAAGAAAAAGTGTATATATATCTATATCTATATCTCTTAAGGCTGTAACTGAAAAAATACCAGTAACTTCAATCAGAGAAAAAGCAGCCATCATCCAGGAATGAGTTCTGCTATTGCACAATAGTATACTGTAGTAAAACTCTTGTTTCTTTGTAAATGAAAGAGAGACAGACATTCACAAAGCAAATCATTGCAGATCAGCCAGCCAGATAACAGTTACATTCTGGTAGCTTAAGTTTTGGTTGCCTCCTCCCAGTGCTGGAAAACTGTTTGTGACACGACCCATGAAAGAAAGAAATAATTCAATCAAGCAATCCATCATCCAAGGCTCCTTATCTTCAGATGTCTCTGACTAGGTTTTATGAGTTACTGTCAGCTGCAATAGAAGACAATTATACTGAATTTAATTTGATAACTGTTGTGCCTTATAAATGTTCTATTTATTGAAACTGCGTTTTCAGTCTTCTATTGAGATGACA
Organism: Actenoides hombroni; assembly: GCA_024336885.1. NCBI lineage: Eukaryota > Metazoa > Chordata > Aves > Coraciiformes > Alcedinidae > Actenoides > Actenoides hombroni. The sequence continues at coordinate 466,033 of WUAM01000209.1, forward strand.
CCATAGCAAACAAACTCTGAAGCCCTCAAGGATATAGAGTTAGATTTTACAGATATGTAATTTTGTCACTGTACAAGAAAGGTCTAGTATTCAATTTTTAACAAGATGTATTAACAAGTTGCCCAAATATTTCTAAAATCACAGACTAGGCCTATTAACTGAAAGTGCTGCTGGTATTTACCCTAAAAACAAGTGCTGAGGAAATTAATCACCAAATCCTAAGTTCAGAAAGTAATTTTTAACTTTGAATAGAATATGAGCATTTATAGATGAGTAACCTATAAAACTAATCAGACAAATACATTTTATAAAAGATGCATCTGTAGAACATAATGGAAACACTAGAAGGACAAAATAGGCAATTATATATTTAAAAATAGACTACTTTTCAGGAAGAAAGCAAAGAGAATAAAAAATTTCTTGGGAAATGTAGAGGAAGGAAATGAACTAGCAATTAAATGTATTTCCCTAATGAAGAAAAGCAGTTCTGGTAATTAATTTTGCAGAAATAAAAAAGAACACCCTTTTTATTAAAATAAGCTAGTAACAAGATAACCCTGCACATATACAACAGAACCAGTTTCCTCAAAACTATTTGCACTCTTACCCAGTCTCATGGAATGTTTCTTACTTCATTACTGTATCTCTGCCTATCCTGTCAGTAAAATACAGCTAAAATCAATTTCTGAATGGTTTAAATTTTTTTTGGAAAACTACTTTTAGATTTCTGAACATTATTAGTAGCAACCAGCTAAAAACAGCACAAGGGAGAGAACAGAAATGACAGTTCTTGTAGGACTTGAGCAAGCTTTGCATTGCAACGGATGGGAAGTCTCTTCCAGCCAGCACGTATTTGGGCACTGAGAAGGAGCGAGAAAGATGCACAGTCACACTCTGTATTACCAGGGCAGAGGAAGCATGTGTGTATGGTGTTGCAATTGAATTGCCTCATTTATTTACCTTTTCTTTAAGCAGGCACTGGCTGAGACAGGGATAGGTGGCAAGGATACATGGAGAATATCCCCAGTCTAACAGCCATTAGCAAAAGAAATGAGACGGTGTGAGAAAAGATCATCCATCCTGAGACGGGGTCCTAATGGGAAGATTAAAGCCAGAGAAAATGGGGAAAGAGACATTTTGCATGCTGCTGCCATTTTAACACAAAGTACTGTAGTTATAACATAGTAATGTTATGATGCAATTTTACAGTTTCATAGGATCTGACAACCAAAGAACCCTGAGGAATGCTTAATTTGAAGTGGCCTCTCAAAACATGAAAGCTCTAGTTTCAGTAGATAACCTACACGCCAACTACCACATGAAAGTCTTGCAGAGGATAAATACAGCGACTGCTACTTAGGAAGCTCGATTGTTACGAGTGGTTCTCTGAAGCTCAGAAGTACTGACTTAATTTCATAAGCACTTTGCATCAAGGATAAACTCTCTGCTGTGCCATTTCTTTACAACAGCATTTGTTCTGTATGAATCTTTGCCAAGGAAATATACAATTTACAGACCTGCCTCACTGCTTTTACAATGACAAATCTACAATCTGTTCTTTGTAATTTTCTTTCTTTTTTTTTTTTTTTTTTAATATCTGGTGTAGAAAGAATTTAGGAAATATATGTATATGGGCATAGCATACATGTTGCACATCAACAGTCCACAGAACCTGAAGACAGCCTGCAAACATCACTGTTGATTACACATGCAAAATCCATTTTGAACAGCTAATATCAAGTCTAATGAAGGGGACTCAATCTAACAAAAGAGACAACCCTTTGTCAGAGTGCACTGGGATTAAGAATTTCCTCTCACACTATAATCTCCAAGAAGAAGCTACATGAGGTGCTCTGCAGAGTCCTGAAAGCCTGTTGGGTGTGTGCAAGAGTCCTCAAAGTCAGGTTTTCACTAGGCCAGTATGGAAGTCACTTTGCCCAGAATCTCACAGATTTACAACTGGAGGTTATTATTGTAAACACTAAATGATGTAAACAGCTAAGATGAAATAAAAGCATTTAGCTCACAGCTCTCTCAACTATGCATACACAAGGCTTTACACAGCTCTACATCATCTTAAAATCCCAGGTTTTTAAACTGCCCTTTTCTGAGCATCTGACAGCACCTATAATGGAGAGACACACACACACTGACAGTCTGGCAGAGAAGGATGCCATAAACCTGTTATTAATCCAAAATGCTGTTCAGTCTTTCCAGCTTTGCGAAAAAACAATGTGAAGCTACTGCCTTTTCCATTATATTCAGTCACTTTTGAAAGGAAGCTTCCCTTTTGGGGACTGATATAAAATTGACAGCCTATTTAGGGGTCATTATAGTGGTCTTATAAACCCCCTTGAACTGTCCTGTAATGAGAGACAAGCTTTGAAGGAGGAACAGTGTGTGCAATGCTTTGCTTAAGAGAAGAAAAAGCTGAATCACCAAGTCACTCAAAACCCCCAACAATCATATTAGGGAAATATGCAGTTTTGTTCCTGATTTGCTGGAGCAGGATTCTGAGAAATGACATTCTCAAAATAAGCTTTTATTAACCGCTCTGTAGCATCCTCTCCACTAAAAGAAAATAATAGGAACCAATTCAATAAAACGACCATGAAAACACCTAACAGCAATTTGACTTTGGTATAATTATGAAACATGTTAGAGAGTTTATATTCTAATTTTCAGACATAGGTAAATGACTAAAGTCTTCATAAAACTGAAACTGTAAAAATGACTGTAAACATAATAAACTAACCACCAGGCCCAGACTACAGACCATCAGTGGTTATGACTCCACATCCATTACCAGGGCCATCCTTGGAGTCTCATGACACCAGATAATGCCAGAAATAATTTTTGTCAAGTTAGCTTCTAAAGATTAGGTATTATAGTCTTTTAAAGATTTACTTCTTGTGTGGAATATAACATTTCTGAATGTATATACTTTGACACACTTGCAGCCACACTTGTGCAATTTTTTCCTCCAAGATACATATTAAGTTCAATTTTTGGGGGTTTTGTTTTGATTTTTTGTTTGTTTGGTTTTGGTTTTTTTGTTCAATGCATGTATTAGAGCAACTATAAACTCTTATACTCTATTCCTTTCTTTGGTACATATTCAGAAGCTGGGTGGGGTAAGTCATTCCTGTTTCCACTCTCTGTCCCTTCCCTTTTGGAAGAGACAAAGAAAACAGAGCAATCAAGACACAGCAGCTCTGAGGCCTCACAAGAGGAAGGAAATGGCAAATCAAAATCATCAGATCTAAACAAAGTGTTACAGATCTGGAGGATTAAGTAAATATTAGCAGGTTTAGTTTCTATTTGATCCAGGCTTTATGTAGAACAGTGGAGGAAGCTTCCTCCTCACTTGCTGGTGTGTACTGCACTTCCTGAGAAGTTCATACAGAACCTCAGGGATGCATCAGGGCTCAAGGCTGAAATCACAGGGCAATCAGTTGTAAGAACTCGTGCAACTGATAGTAAGTTGATGCAACCAGGAACAAGAGTTTATTAATGCAGTTTTTTACCTGTAGGGATAAAGCCTAATTTGAATCTTTTAAATGTGTCCTATGTTCACCTCACTCAGCATCAGTTTTTACCAAAGCTGTGCTGTTCAGTTCAGCTATGTGCTGTTCAGCGTATAGCCAGGCAGCAGAATGCTCATCACAGAGCCTGGGCAACAAAGAACAAACTGCATCACCATATCTTCTTCAGAGAACATTCAGTTTAAACAGATGGGAACCAAAACTGTCAGTCTATTTAACCAGAGCACTTTCTAGTTTATCTCTCACATAAAATACACTTGAATCTTTAGTTACTAAAACATAGGACTGGCTCAAATCCACAATCAATATGCAAAATATCAAAGTTACCATTCATGCCTTAGAGTGAAAGATGGAGATGATAAAAGTGGTTAAGCTGTAGCCCCTATTTCCACCGCTCTTTGTGAAGCTTCCTGTTTGCTTTGGAAAAAAAAAGTATGCATTTTGTTTTGTTCATATGTATTTTTCTACATATACCTGTAACAGTAGTTCAGTTAGGGTATTCTATACAATATTGAAAAGAATATTATGTACAATTTTAATAAATTGTTCTCACCAGCCACATTTCTTAAGGACTTGTCACAGAAATTCTTCTTTATCTGATCTTGCAGTCACACTCAAGCAAATAAATGAATCTCTTGAGACCTCCTCTAATATAAGTGCTATGACTGTAAGACATCATATTTAATTGAGACGCATGGTGAGGTACATGTTGGCTAGACAGCACTCCCTTTGCATAACATCAGGCTCCAAACAAACTTTCTGCAGGATTTGCACTCTTGCTCTTTTTAGGGAGATACTCTGAGCAGTTTGTAATTACTAAGACAAGATCAAGATGCTAAATAATAACCTCCTTCTGTTGTCTCTGAAAAGCACTACTGCCTTCATGTTAACCCAGTATTCAGTTGATCCAATATTCTCAAATATTTCAAAAGTATACTAACACTCGATTTTCTTTTTGATAGATGTTATATTTTCTTGTGCATAATTTCCAAATATAAGTTGTCGCTTTCATAGTCCAAATATAAGTTTCTCTTTAAGAGTGGAATGATTCAAAGTGGAAAAGTTTCATAAACTTTCATAAAGCTTTTTTTGGCTTTCAGCTAAATACAGGACAGCAGAAGATCAAACACAAGACACTACAGAATTAACGTTTGAGTTGAAGGGTGTCTTTTCACAATTTCAAGAAAAAAAATGGTGATGACAAATGTGTATATCCCCTTTTAAGCACTGAAAAATAGGGAAAGATGCAGGCATAATATTTTACTTGTGCTCCAAATAAATCTTTTTTTACTGTTTTTTTTGGGGGATGGGGGGGAGGGGTGGTTAGTGAGGAGAGAAGGATGAGGGGAGTGAGCAGGAATCTCAACATTTTGACCCTGATGATGAACGGGCCACTGTTATTTTACTTGTTGTAATTTGTTGTTGGTATAACCTGGAAAAAGAAAATACCAATAATCTTGACCTTTTAACTTCAGAATTAGATAAACAAGTAAGTAGCTGAGCAGGGTGGTATTTGGTTTGAAGGCTAGACACTTCAGTGCAGCTGTTTGTATGAGAGCTAGGTTTCTAAGTGCTCATTATCAGACCCAAGAAATTACCTTGATTTCCAAGGTGGTGTAATATGCCTGACATGTCATGAAGATAATACTAATATAAGAAAATGAACAATTGATGCACTATGAAATGATAGTATCAAATGTTCTATTTCCATTTTTATTAAAAAATTAAAAAACTTAAACCCTTTTCTGACATTAGTATAACTGTAGTCCAGCTGTGTATCATATTAATTACTTTTTCAACAAAAAGAAAATAAGTTGCTGTTTCACTCAACTACATAGTCATCAATCGTACACTTGTAAGAATCTGGGTTTTGTTTTCTAGACAAATAGAGACTCTTTGTGCACTTGCTTATAACTACATAAGTAAGACATTCCAAACACCCTCAGCAAACTTGCTATATATTACTGTACCAGCTAGTCAGGTGTACCCCCCCAAATGAGCATCCAGCAAGCAGGCTGTTGATGTGTGGAAGTCAGATTGCTGGCCCACTCCTGGATACAGTCAAACTCAGCAGTAGCACTTTGGAGCCAGATTATGCCTGTTCTAGCATTGGAAGGCTTTTTACTTCTCCTTCACCAGGACAGAGGCATCCACATTTTGCCTGAGGTAGGAAGAACCTGAGAAAGTTGCTTGTTTTGCTGTCTGTACTGAAACAAAAGGGGAATACCTCTGATAGATTGTGGCATTTTATCCCTCATGACATTTTACTTCACTGCCTGTATGAGATCAGACAGGATTTCCATCTGCAATTTCTCCCCCTTTCCTACTTACGTTGCTAAGGCTACAGAAAGAATAAGAGAGCAGTGCTTTCATTTATTTAAAAAATTTAATAAGAACTTGTGAAAAGTCATGCAGCATGTTACAAATGCATGAGGCAAACCTCTAGTAAACCTGTCACACATCTCCACCTCTGTTAAATGTTGTACTGTTAAAGCCTAGTGAATATGTGAATGTTTGCATTTTTTTTTCCTCTTTTCTTTTTTTTTCTTTCCTACTTGTTACTGATAGTGCAATATGTTGCAGACTCCAAAATCTCCATTGCCAATTTTGTGTTCTAGAAATAAATACATTCTTTTATTACTGATGTGCTGCACGTAAAATGCATACTGGTGTTACAGAAGAAAAAAAAGAGATCTGTTATTTTCATTATTTACTAATTTCTGTTCTGTGTAAGAAATATTACAGCTATTACCAGTGTTTCATCAGCATTTTCTTCAGCAGTTGACAGCATTTAGCTAGCATTTTTTGGTAGGACAAATTAACATTTTAAAAATAGAACTTTCTTAACTCAGACCCCCTTTGGGTATCAATTTTAAACTTTGGCCCCATTTATTATTCTCTGAAAAGTCTGTATAACTCACACAATCACAATGAAGACAGGCCATTGACTTCCTGATAAATGCTGAATGCTCTCGAGTTATAATTACTAAATTTGCCCACAGTCAAAGGAAGTATCTGACCAAGTCTAAAACAATGTACCCATCTGCTTACCTGACAAGACGTTACTGTTTTGGGCTAACAGATAATTGACTCTTCCACATTACAAAACCATGAAAGATTTTCAGAGTAGCACAGAGTAATCCATAAACGTCAGCACTTTGAAAATCTATCCCTAAGGACTGGTGATATCCAAACTGGAATTATGTGGCTTAGAGTAACAACTTTTTACTTACCTACCCAAATTCCTCTGCACTAACAACTTGGTAATGTATTCACCCTCACCCCCTGTTCGAACAAGCTATGCACAATTTGCAGCATGCTGTTAAATTACCTAGGTCTGTTTGTTTTACATGTCTTGAAATGAACATCATGCTTTGCTTTTTGCATGACAGAATCAATACAAGTTTCCATCACAAAGATGCTCCAGGTAAACATAGCAAAAAGGGTCAGAAAAGAAGTGACTGAAGAGACCTTCCCAGCCTTCAAGGCCACACTAATACTCAGCTTTTACTAGGTGAGTCTATTTTCAGCAAAATTCTGCACTCAAGGACTGAAATATCATCCTGGTTTCAGTTGGGATAGAGTTAAATCACGACAGGCATGTATGATGAATAATTCAGAAAGAAAATATAAGGTCTGTTGTTGATACTGCTCATAGGTCTTTTCAATCATGAGTTCAGTGATTCTAGAATAACTGTAATGTGCTTTAGGAACTTGGAGATGAAGAGGGATATGGAAATGTAAAATATTGTCAAGAAAATTCAAAGGCAGATTCCATTAAATTCTGAATCCCCTGTTTCCTTCTTTACTATAAAAAATTCATTATAATCAGCACAATAAATTAAATGCCTTGTGCACCAACATAGATGAGCATGTGGAAATGAACTTGGGATTACCACAGAGAACTGTGAATTCCCTTACTTAGGAGTGGGAAAACTTGCTTTTAATTCCATTCCTTTCCCATACCGCCCCCTCCCCCCTCCCCATCCAAGTTTAAATGAAACAGAGAATGAATCTCACCTCCAGTCCTCATCTTTTTCTTTTTCAGCTATATCTGAGTTATTAGCAGAATAACCCCTTGAGTTTAGATTGAAAATAATGGAAATGTTGACAGGCTCATTGCTACAACACTTCTTGCAGAGCTGGTAATGAATTCAGTCCAGCTGAAGACTGTAGCAAGACCCAGTGCAAGTATCAAGACGGCATTCAATTTAAATAATCAATTAATAAATTCAATACAAAATGTTATGTGAGGCTTTTGTCTAGTTTACCATCTTGCAGCTGAAAGCTTGAAAGAGAACAAGACAGTGATATATCAGTCTGCTGGCCAGCTAGAAAGTGTGACATCACTGGTGGAAAACTAAGCTGGACAAACAGAAAAGTGAATAAATTAATGATTGTCCCAGATTCTAACTCTGGTTGCAGGTGACATACTGTTTAGTGTGATTTAGTAAAAGTAGAGGACTATGCTGTTTCATGTGTGAGGTGTGCTGCTTCCAGATCAATTCACTTTCTAGTTCTCATCTATAGCTATTAAAATTAATCAAAGACTGGATTTAACAATAATTTACAGAAGTTTTTGACTTAGAATGTCATCTGAAGCAGCTTGTTTTTGAGAAAGTTCAAATACTTTCCCTAACATCACATGAATAAGTAAAGAACATTTTTACCTTGACTCAGTTTGAAAAAAAGAAAGGAGACATTATGAAATAAAGGATGTTCTCCATTTCCATCATCTCCAAAGTAACAAGGTCATTCCCTAAAATAAAAGTCTTTAAAATGTGTTTACTTTTCAAATAGCAGGAACAATTTTTTTGGAAAAGAGTGTAATAAAAGTTTAGAAACACTGCAAGAAAATCCTATACATCTTAGCCTTCCATTGCTATATAATTTAACAGCAAATTTTATCTCTCTTCTGAAAAAAAAAAAAAAAGACATCTAAAGTATTCTGCTATATAGAAAAGCAAAATATATATCCATGATGGTTTCAGAGCAACTCCAGCATAGCCCAGGATTGTTCCTCCAGCACATGCTAAATCTGATTTAACTTTCAAACTTCTAAGTATGAGAACAATAATATGACATTAAACTGAATTTAGTGAGTGGATACCAATAAGAGCACAAGAACAGCTGTACTCTCTTAGGCCAAATATCCTTTTGGTCTGGTTCCCAGAACAGTTTGGGAGATATACCTGTGAAGAGTAAGGACCCGAGGCAAACAGTGATGATTGGCCATTTTTCCTAGGATCCAGTTCTGCTCTTCAGAAACTCCCTTGGTGCTTAATAATCCTTGACAAATTTCTATTCCATGAATTTGTCTAATTTTGTAAATTTTGGCATCCACAACATTAAGTGTTGATGGGCTGCAGAGCTTTCATAGTTTAATGATGTGCAGTAGAGGGTATCATGTGGGATGCTTGTTTAATCCTCTAGAACATCACAGAAACATCAGAGCTGTGAACAGCACACATCCAGAGACTTCCCGGCCCAAGTTATACTGGCTTAGAATCAGCAGGACAGCTGTGTTTTTAATGTACATTAAATGGTCTAAAGCAACATAAGATAGGTCTTGGAATGGCAGAAAAATCTCACGTAACACCCCCTTCAACGATAAAACCAGATTTTTTAGTCACAGCAGTTTTAGCCCAGGAAATTCCTGGGCTATACTACATGACCAAAGGTTAATCAAAGATTAAGAAAAGTATTTGCAAGCCTACAGGAGGAGCCCCATTTTTCCCTCCCTCTCTTGAATGAGCCCTTTACACACACACACAAAATTAAAAAAATCTTATGATGTAGTAATTATGAACTGTGAACAAAAAACAACTACAGTTCCCTAAAATTAAAATGAATGCATCTTTTGTCATGAAAAAGATTTTGCAAGCAGACCAAGTAAACTGCAGCCATGTAATTAAAACAGTTAAATGGAATTTCTTCACTTAGAACTTAAAACAAAATTTTCAATTTCCCTTATCTTAGGCAAAAGCTTAATATTATTGAGTTCAGTAAAACTAGACTAAAATAGTGACAGAAGGAGAAGGCATGGCCTGAAGCTGTGCCAGGGGAGGTTTAGGTTAGATATTAGGAAGCACTTCCTTACGGAAAGGGTCATTAGACACTGGAATGGCCTGCCCAGGGAGGTGATGGAGTCACCATCCCTCGTGGTGTTTAAGGAAAGATTGGATGTGGTACTTGGTGACATGGTCTAGCTAGGTGGTATGGTGTCAGGTCTTAGGCTGGACTTGATGATCTCAAAAGTCTATTCCAGCCTCAACAATAAATCTGTGTAAAATCTGTCTCCAAAATGAAGCAATGTTAGAGAGAAGGTATTGTCACTTTGGTTTTTTTAGCTTTTTTTTTTTTTCCCCAATGGCTTTTTTGCAAATACAGATTTAAGAACAGAAGTACCACTCTTGTTCTCCAAAGAATTAGCCAATGTCAGTGACAAATCTATGTTCTTCAAATCTTCATTCCTCCCCACTTATATATCAAATGCTTTAACCGAAATAAAAGTTAAAAGCCTAAAATTTGTTTGATCCTTTGTATTGAATATACATTACTTTGATACTTTATAATCCACATTAAAATGTGACTATGCTTTAAAAAACTTTCTGTCCTGATGCAGAGATCAAGAGCATGCCCGCTTTTATTACACTGAATGAGTACATCAAAATGTTGTCCGTGGAATTCATTCTTGCATTGCTGAGAATCACCAAAAGGGAAAGGAAGATGAAACACTATTTAAGCAAAATATTGGAACTATAACATCAAAAACTAAACAAGCTGGCCACACTACATAGGTAACTAAAGGCTCTAAGAAATGGTAATTTAAAAAATAGACTTTAGAATTAAAGTGTGTCTCTCATTGCTTGGAATGACAACTATACAATGATTAAGATTTTTTTCTGAAATGCAGAACATTCTTCCCAGTAACTTGGAGTGACTGTGGTTTAATACAGTGTTAGTAACACTGCTCTTTATTTCTAAATCCTTCAGATACAACTGGCATTAAAGTATTGGGATTGGTTTGGAGGGAGGGGGAGAGGGGGTGCAACTATAGTATTGTTTAGTTTTGAGGCTTCAATTATGCATGGACAAGTTTTTCTACTTTTAAATAGAGTGCATTAGAGCACTTACCATTCGTCCAGTTGAGTGAAATTTAATCTTAACCATTATATTTTTTTTGCTTGTTCAGACTTGCAGGAAAAGAACACAGCAGTGGACATGCTGACACTGCTGTCAGTAGCTGAGAGTAATTGCTCTCAAATCCAAGGGCTGTAAAATTCAATCCCTTCTGTTGTTTTTGCCAGTCAGAATTAGACATCTTCACTTTCATGAGTGACTGGGACTGATACAGGATAAGCCTTCTTCTGGACTGAAACTCTGGGAGAAAATGCAACATTCGGCAAAAGATTGTTGGCACTGGGAACTCCACAAGTGTTTTTCTGATAGAAGAAAGATGTTTTTTCAGGTCTAAACTACAGCATTTGCTAAAATTTACATTTCAAACATCTTGAGAGGCTAAAGAAAGGAGAGGAAAATAAATGAGGGTGTCTTCAGTTGGCAACAACTCTATTAGATAAAAGCAATACACAGCAGGAGAGATCTGTGACATCCACAGGAGTCAGTTAAACACTTCACTATGAAAAAAACCCCACTTGTTTTGCACTGAAATCGCCACAATTTTCTGTGTTCACAAGTATTATCTTGGGAGGGGTGGGGAAGCTAAGCTACAGTCAAGTTTGAATTGATTTAGGATGTTCAGCATGCTGTTTCTTGCTTGGAACTGAATCTTTTTCTGACACAGTGTTGCAATCATTAATACTGTTCTAAGACTTTACATGAAAAAATATGTTTCTCTCTCTTCATGGTGCAAAGCAATAAAACCTTAAATCTTAGCATGGCTGAACTCAGCTCAAGGGTGAATATGATTTGATCTATTTTATTGCTGGATTTCTTTTTGATAATTGAAGTTTGTGAAAGACTGCTTTTTTGATGTAGTATCTATATGGCAACAACAAATTTGAAAGTAATTCACACGTTCCAAAGTTATTTTGCAACGTTTGTTGCATAAATAATAAAGGAGAATCATCTCTGTATGGAGATCCACATAGTCATAATCACAAAATACCACTTCAAAAATGGTGCATGTTTTGAACTATGGAAAAATTATTATGCAACATTTGTTCAATACACAATTATATATTAAAGCACTCTTAAGCCTTTTCCAATGCTCAGTGGCCATGCCTACATTAGCAAGTACTGTGGCAAAACAGGAATTTGTTTGTGGCTACCTTACTGGTGGATATTGAAGACCCAACATCCATACTAGACACATTTCAGGGATCAGTTCCTTCTCCCCTAAATGCAAAACAACAGGCAAAGAGAGTCTCTGCCACCTGCCTTCATTAACTTTATGACCATAGGGCACTGGGGATTAACAAAAGGTTTATTCATGCCCACACCATGAATATGAGTTTATTTTAACAATATTAATACTGATTTACTTAACAGTGAGTTATTATAGAGCATATTTTATATTATACTATGTGAAGAAAGGTAGTCTATTTGTCCTATTTTAATCCTTGTGTGAAAGAGGACATAGCAAACCAGACATATTCATTAAGATGTATTTTTCATGCTCATTGCTTTTTCAAGGACTTAGTGTTCGCAGCAACAAATTCCAGCCTATACAACACATTTCCTAGGCTGTTTATTCTAAATAAAAGACTATTCTGAATGTCCTAAGCACATTAAACAAAAGCAGTAGATTACAAACACAAAACCAATCCCAAACCCAGCCCCCAAGACTGGAGAGAAGAGTCCCAAGAAAGATGGAACAGCAGGCAGGAGGGAGGGAAGAAATATGCCTTAGCCATGGGTGCTTGTGTCTTCAAAGGGAGACTCTTTGATGTTTTCATTTGCCGTGAGGCCAAGAATTCAACTCAGTTGCACTGTGTCACCAGAATACTGTATTTTTGGGGTTGACCTTCACAGATGATTTATCCTGCTGACAACCTATTTCTCCACCTGTCCCAAACCTATCTGCTTTGAGGATTCTCTAGGACTATAACATTTGTCCCCATCTGTACAAGATGGGATGTCGCCCTTTTCATGCCTGTCCCTCTTCAGAGCTTGATCACTTTCTCTGGCTGTATTGTGTGTATTGAGAATGAAGCTTCCTCTGTATTTGGGGTCTGAAGTACCTACTGCAAATAAAGCAAATGGGACCAACCTCTCTCCCTGGGAAACTTTTTGCATTTACAACATTCTAGTCCCTAACTGACACATTATACTCATCCTACTAAACTAGAAGAGGAATATTTATAAAACATTATGACAATCTTGAAAAGTGTTTACAATAAGCATTTCTTATACATTGATTTTTCCTGAAGTATACCAGCTTGCCCTCAGCTCTCCAGAAAGACCACAAACTCTACACATCTAGGAAATCTGGCTTACAGCATAAACCTGTTCTTCCTGTCCTTTGCCTTTCTCTTCACATCTCCAGTTTTGTGTGTTTGTGCTGCCACAGCACTGCACCTGTGGACCACGAAATTCCTATTCTCAACACAATGAGACTTGGGAAAGAGAAGACAAGACCTCCAAGGCCCTGCCCATTTCTGAAGGTCCTGCACATCAAATGGCTACAGCCAATGCTTCTGCTAGTCTCTGCAATGCAGTTCAATGTCTAGAGAATGTTTGTATTCAAAAAAAGCACCTGAATATATAAATTTTTTTTACACGAGTTCTGGCCTGAATTGCAGCACCAAAAAAATACAGGAGGCAAAACACAGATGTGAAGAGACACAGTGAATGTCCTGCGGCTCCTAGGGGCTGCACTGCTCCAACTCTTAGACCAGAGACAGCATCTCTACAGAGAATCTGGCCATTATCAGCTTTCCTACATACAGGAGCAAGTCCACACCCTGGCTGCTGCAAAGATGTGATAAACTGATTTACAATTTTCTAAAGTTGTTCCTGAAGGCCTGAATTTCATGTTCCACTGAAGCTCATGTTAAAACAGCCTCTGGATTACTGCTGATGGGAAACCCAGCATAATATACCCGTTAAGGACCAAATGATTCCCAATAACTCCAATGGAAAAACACAAATTAAAAGATCTCATTACCTTAAAATATGAAGGAAAGTCAGTGGAACTAAGCTATGCTCGACACAGGTTTATTTTATTATTTTCCACATTATGACTGTGTAGATTTGATAACACTGGAAATAAAATGCCTTCCCTTTTGTCCTTGGTATCTTTTGTTTTGGGGAAGAGGTGTGATTTGCTTGCTTTTCTTGTTTGTTTTTTTAAGCTGGACAGAAAGTAACCTCATCATTATAAAGAACAGAAAACAATGACAACAATAACAAGTGAAAATTAAAGACATGTTCATCATTGTCAGCCTCCCTGTAAAAGAAGTCTTCCGTGTTTGCATGGCAAGCCTACAAAATACTTCAAAAAGAAACAGTATTTGTGATGGAGAGATGTTGTAATTGTGTAGTGTCATTAAATACGAGTGGCATTCTCTGGATTTTTTTCAGCAAGAACTGTAACACAAACAGAAGAAGGGTTTAAAAAAAATCAATATGCTCTCCAGGATTACCGATAAGCTCCCAAGCTGCAGAAGACTTTGTGACATATGGATTTTTACATTGTGAATATCTATTGTACACTTTAGCCCCACCACAAAGCTGGGCAACAAAGTTTTTCTTTTAAGATGTCCATGTGTTGTCATAGGGATTTACAACAGAAGCCGATAATGTGTAAAACCAGAAGTCGGTTATCTTATTGTGCTGGGAAGATCTTAGAGAAAGAAAGGGCTGTGACAGAACACAAAACCTGAATTTAATAAACTCAGTAAGAGTGATGTACATTTGAGGTTAGGACACCTGCACATTAACCTGTCAGGAAAGATGGGCCTGGAAAAGTACTGTTCTACTTGTGTCCATTTACAAGCATTCATTTTTTTTCTTGGATGTTGCCATATACGAGTGGTGTCCCCCAGGGCTCAGTACTGGGGCCACTCCTGTTTAACATCTTCATCAGTGATTTGGATGAGGGGATAGA